>JAJOOS010008135.1:0-44282 GCA_029582725.1 Solanum chiquidenum | reverse complement strand
AAAAATTATATGCCACCTCTTGATTGTGTTTGAATGTGGCTATTCTTTTGCAAATTTATGTATCGGTCTTGATCAATATTGATGACTTGAATAGTGCTCTCAATCGAACAAACATAAATGTGCGGCTACGATAAGACCAAATGAAGTTGCATAAACAATATGTGAACTTTTTGCATCTCGTTGTGACTAGTCGGTTATCAAATTGAGTCTCTTGTGATGAACGTTGCACATTAGAGAAAGTGTAGATTCTTGTTCGACATTGGTGTCAATGCCTTGTGTGATGAGCTTACTGTGACCCTTGTGTGATGACAACTAGAATTTTCCCCGTTGGTCCGATTGACCAAGTGATGTGAACTATTGAAATGATCTGATGCAACAATTTTAAAGAGTGAAACAATTTGACATTATACCTCTTTTGTGGCCTACCTTGTGAATGTGTGATATTTGCTTGAACACCCTTTGAGCCTTATCCTTTTCTTGGAAGAAACTTTATGAAATTGTGACCTTTCTTTATCCCTTCACCCATAATCCTCATGAAGTGTGGTTTGCTTGAATAGACAACTTAGGCCAAAAGCCTAAGTTGGGGTGTGGTGAAAAGAGAAGGTAAATCAAGAAATGTGAAGGAATTCCCCTCTACCCATGGTTTTGAAAAAAAAATGGAACCCCTCCATACAAAAAAAAAAGAGAGAAAAGAAAAGAAGAAGGAAAAAGAAAAAGAATGAAAAAGTTTTGAAATAAAGTTGCAAAAAGAAATGGGTGTCCAATGTTTCATGGAAAATGAATAATGGGGTGAATTTTGAGCATGAATGAGAATGAAGAAGAAAAGGAAATGATGTGCTGTTCACACCACATTTCATGGGGATAGTAGCCATTGAGCGTAAATGACCATACCTTTACACTCAGCCCCATTACAAGCCTTGAAAAGACCTTTTTGATCTTGAGTGAGCTGAAACAAGTGTTTATTGGAAAATAAGGTCAAACCTATGGGTGAAGTCATTCATGTGTTCATCTTGGTGAGTGTGAGAGTTGTTGTGATTCCGGAGCTATAAATTGTTGAACCATTGTGTGTGATTATGCAATCATTCTTTGTGTGAGGGCATTTGAATACCTTTGTTGAGCTTGAACTTGCATATGAAGCAAGTATTGTGAGTTTGAGAATCTTTGATAATGGTTAGTCACAACTTGATTCTTTGAGTGCACAGTTGATCCTTGCATGAGTAATTTGAGTCTTGTTGTGTGCATTCATGATTGAGTCTTGTGTAACACTGTTTGAGACATCGTTTTTGAACTGCTGAACTTGAGGTTTACTTGAGGACAAGAAAAAGTTTAAGTTAGGGGTGTTGATGAGTCCTAGATTTGGACTCATTTAGGGCTTTATTTGGATAGATTTAGTGTCCTGAAATGCTTATTTTGTGCCAATAACTGACATAAAATCTTGATTTCCAGGTATTTGAATTGAGGAACAAAGCATGGACACTAATTTGCAAAAAAAGAACGAAGCAAGCTGAAAGAAGGTAGAAATGAAGGACTGGTGATCGCCAAGTCCCTTTGGCGAGTCGCCGAATGGCCACTACCTCGACTAAAGTTCCAGTGTGCCAAGCCCTGAAGGAGAAAATCAAGTCGGCAAGAGAAAAGAGTAGTCGGCATGTCGCCGAGTGGTTCCGCGATGCAGTGTTTGATCTCCCAAAGTTATAGCACTTGAGGATGTTGAAGGCCAAAGAAAAAAGGCGATGGAACTGACCTAAGGGCGGATCAGCGAGCCGATCAGCGAGCCGATCAGCGAGCCGATCAGCGAGCCTGACTTACTGTGCCGAATGGCCCTTCGCAGCATATTTTTGGCCACTATAAATACATTTTTAAACATTGAATCTTAGAGTTTTTTTTTCATTATCAAGTATTTTAATTTTGAACTTTGAGTATTGAAACAAGTTTTCCCTTAGCTTTGAAGAATTGGAGTTTTCCATTTTTGAGAAATTGAAAGTGGGTCTTTGAGACTCTTTAATCTAGATATTTGTAAAGATGAAATTAATCTTACCCAGTTGATGGAAACTCAGTTTGGTAACGATTTTTATCTTCTTATGATGTCTAGCTAAAACCCCAAATCTTGGGTTGTGATTATGTGATTATGGGCTGATTTAGTTTGTGGGTGTTGCTAATTGTTAGTTTAAATGTTGTTTAGAAGTTATTTCAATCAGTAATTGTGGTTCAATTTAAAGAATTATAGGTGCAAATGCAGTTCTACCTTCGTGTTTTTGACTTGCTCGATAGAGAGGTTTAGAAACCAAGATTTCTTAATTGATGGTCTGTGGGTATTGGTTTGTCATGGGTTAAACTCGAGAGAGTGAATCCTAAACCCTTTTCCATACATTCACCTCGAGAGAGTGAATGGACTAAAACGTAGGCTGTTCTTATTTGCATGCTTGTTGGTGTTCGAGAGAAACCAACTTGATTCGGGATAAATTGTTCGAGATAAAGTTTATCCCCACTAAAGTTTAGCTTATTCACTAAGTTAAAGCTATTTTCTAACAGTTGCAATTACCCATTTGTCTATATCAGCCTATAATCGAATCACATCCTAAGAACCTATCTCATTATTGTTATTTAGTGTTATTTGTTGTCGTTGTAGCTGATAGTTAAAATCAAAACCCTATTTGTAATTTGACATTCGTGTCAACCCTTGATTTATAGTATGTTTGTATTCGTAAATGTCTATTCCTATGGATGATTTGAACATATTCATATTTTCCTATTGAATCTTAAACACATACCACTCCGTGTGGAAACGATCCCAACCCAATTGGTTGGGTTATATACTGACTAACGATCGTTGACTCTTAGAACTGGATTAAGTGTCTTTGATAGCGTTATTCGATCATGTTGAGCATGCTTTTAGCTTGAAGAAGGTAGTTCCTCCTTGAACCTGAGTAATTTTGAAATTTCATGCATTTTGGGTAGCTAGATGTAGTTCCTACTTCCTTATGATGCATTGAGTATGTTTAGCTTGGAGTTGCTGTTTCCTCTTTGATTTGTGCATTGCATGCATGATGGGCTGTTAGACTTAGTTTCACCCCTTTTATGATGTTTTGAGAACGTCCTAGCTTGGAGTCGATATTTCCTCCTTGGTTGTATGCATTGCATTGTAGTTTAGGTTGTTAGTTCCCCTCCTACTCTTTTAGAACTAGTTTAAATCTCATTCGAGGATGAATGATCCCAAGGGGGAGATACTGTAACACCCCGTATCCGAAAAGGGAAAATTAACTAACTCCCAGAAGTTGCAGGTGAGAATCATGCCAGCCACCCACGACTCGTGGATGGGACCACAGACCGTAGGTGTGGTCTATGGTTGGTCTACCTAGCAGTGGTCTCAGGGCCAAGAACCACGGCCAAACCTATAGACCGTAGGTCAGACCACGGTCCGTGGTTGGGGTCCATGGTTCGGAGCCTCAAAATCTTAGTTTCTAAACCTAACGACGGTCCGTAGGTCAGACCATGGTCCATCAAATAGGGTCTGTCGGTGGCAGCTGACAGTTATTTTTCAAGGGCAGTTGGGTTTTTTCCTAATTTATTAGTTCCTATACTACGTAATTTTACCCTTCACTAAGACCCTTATATAAGTATTTTCAACCCCCAAATTTACCCATTCACTTTATTTTTCCAAATTCACAAAAGAAAACCAAACCTCCTCTCCAAATATATTCTCTCTCTAGAATTTGAAGAAGAAGAAGGATTCACTTAGGGTTTCAAGTCAAGGTATCCATTCCTCCATTGGAGGCTAACATTTGGATTCAAGGTATGATAGTTTTCATCTATGGATTCCTTCTTTCCACGGAGTTCTTAAATTCCTCTATTTCAAAAGATAGAATTCCCTAATTGGGTTAAGGTTTTCCTCAATTAACATGGGTTCTTTTCATTAATGATTTAAATGATTGAATTATGATCTTCTATGCATGAATTGATGAAATACTATGATTTTATGATGTTTTCCCCTATGAACCCATGTAATCCCTATGTTTTCAAGTTATGAACTATGTGATGTGGGATTTTGATCTTAAAGGAAGAGTTTTATGAAATTAAGCATATATTGCTAGCTTTACATGAACTTATGATGAAATCCAAATCTAACCCATGTTTTATAAGAATTGATGACTGAAAGTGGGTTTTGAATCTCAAGAGGTAAATTATGGACTTACGCATTTTATTATGAAATGTATGCAAATATTTTAAGGGTGCTTTGAGAGTAAAATACCAATAATGATGTTGTTGTTGTGTTGTTGAAAGGATATTCTCATAAACACATACTAGCATGATGTGAAAGATTTTCTCACATAGAAAGGATTCTTAGGTTGAAAGGCTTTCTCGCCTAATTGAATCAAAGAGTAAGAACTATACTAATGAAACTAGCTTGGATTGGTTATCCTAGGGCACCTCTCCATTAATTATGAGTTAAGTCAAGACTTAATAACTATTCCATGGGATTTATGCTTAGCACCAAGTGGATATTGATACTGAGATGGAGGCTCTCATGTTAGTAGAGGTCGGGTTTCTAGAAGCAATCTCTTGAGATGGAATCTCTCCCATTAGTAGAGGCCGGGTTTCTAGTAACAAACTCCTTATCCCTTAACTATGTGCCCCCATAGGTTGATTAGCTAGTGGATCCACTTAAGCTAGAATTTCATGGTTCTACCTTGGCAAGTAGGACAACCCTTTTCGGTTTGGAAGACACCGGGGGATCTTGTTATAGCTCAGATGGTCTCTATGTCGGTTAAGGCTAATTCCCCACATTAATAAATTAAAGGCTTCAAAGATGATGTTAGCTTGCATTGACTATGTTTTTATGAAGTATGTTTTCTAACTTTATTATATCATGTTTTAGCTTAGCCAATTGCATGTTATGAAATGAAATGTCCCTTTTAGCATGTTTTAAATGTTTTATACATGGATATCACACTTAGTACATTGTGTTCTTCTAACGCATACTCTTGCCTACATTTCCTTCAAATGTAGGGTCCGATATTATAGTTACCGAGTTTCATGGCTAGAGGTTGACTTGAGATATTTCCAAGCTTTGGTGAGTTCTCATGCTTCGAGGGCGGAGTTTCATTGTTTTAGTTTCTTTCATGAATTTATCTTTTGGACATGATGTATGGGATATGCCCAATTTCATTCTATTGTATTAGATGGCTATGACGAGACAAGTGTTTTAGAGTTGCGCTTTTCGTTTATAAAATGTTTTGGACTTGGACTATTGTTTTACTCTTATTGTTCTATTTCTTATGTTATGAGAACTAAGTGGCTTGTATGGAGTCCTTCGGGGTTCAATATACCATGTTACATCTTGGGGGTACCCCTGAGTCATGATACTATAACTAGAGGAGTACTATCAGTAATGCCCCTCGAAGCGGATGCTTCGGCAACCAACTCCCGTGCTCTAAGTTATTGCATCTCCTCATGAACTTGCAACTGCCGTTGTTGGGCATGCTGGTGTAACCCATCCATAAATATCTGGAACATCCCCTAAACACACTATCTATTTGGCTTAGTGGAAAGTTGTATCAGCTAACTCTTGCGTTAGGAGGATCAGGAGCTTCTCCGTTCTTAGAAGTGTCAGAAGCAGATGCAACCAATGAGTTTGAGCTGGAGCTGCACTAGGACTCCTTATTGTCTTCTCTCGCACTCTATGCCTATTTGTCAGACTTGGAGGCACTATCATGACTAGGGGACTGCCCCCTTCCGGCACTGGGATTTTCTTAAGTTATCTAGGTTGTTGTTGCATAGTCTGAGGTGCCGTAGGAGAGCCCTGGGTGTTTCCCGGATCAAATTCAGACCCACTCGATTCAGTTTCCTTGTTAACAAGTGTCACGACCTAGGGGTACCCCCTAGATGTAAGATGGTGTACAAGACCCTGAGAGGCCTCATACAATCCACTTAGTTTTTCATAGTCAAGATAATGGAAATCGATAAGATTTAAAACATTATTTCAAGATAACCAAAATTTTCAAATTGAAAGTGGAAGTCTAAACTCTTGTCTCAAAACCATCTACTACGATAAAATCTCGGGACGTAGCCCATACATGAACGTTCAAAATTCAAAATGAAAAAAACATAAGGAAAGTAGTGGCCGAATCCTCAGATGAATGCGGAGTCACCAATCTTCAACTTTTCTTCTACTATGGATCCTAGCCATGAAGGTGAAAATCGGGAATGCCGGACCCTATGTTTGGATAAGAAATGTAGGCAAGAGTATGTGTGATTACAAAAGTGTACTAAATATGATAGCATGCATAAACATAACATAGGAGTTAGAGAACATAAGTCTTAAAATATAATCAATGCACATAATATATCATCTCAACATGTAAGGAGTACTTCTTGAATAACCTTAATTCGTCCTTAGTCAAGACATGGGTAACCGCCTCTAGTCTTACTCATCATGGAAGGTAAACTCAAGAAACAATCCAAGCTCATCATTTATCGTAACATATTATAGCTTATATTTTAAGGACATGGGGAATCGCTTCTTGCCTTCTTATAAAGGATCATGTGTAATCGCCTCTCATCCTCTTGGTTAGGATCATGGGTAATTGCCTCTCATTCTCTTACTTAGGATCATGGGTAATCACCTCTAGTCCAACTTGCATTATAGGAACGTGGGTAATTGCCTCTAGTCCTACACTAAGGAATATATGTAATCGCCTCTTATCCTTCTCATTTATGGATCATGGCTAATCGCCTCTAGCCCTCATCATTTTCATAGTTCCTTAGCTTAGATTCAATTTCGGTGAGAAATCCTTTCAACCTAGAATCATTCAATGTGACAAAACCTTTCACATTCATACACAAGAAATAATGTGGGAAAATTCCTTCCACAACAATCACATCTAAAATCAACAATTAATAACATATGCTTCCCTATCAAAGCAATTTTTATCAGTAACCATCACATATGCTTCAATCTCAAAGTAATTCATATTGTATCTTATTTATCCTATAAGAATACACATAAATCCATAAATTCTCCTTTCATAGAGTAAAACCCATTTTAAATCAATTTCTTCTTCGAAACATGAGTTAAGCATGTGTAAACATAATTTCATCATAAAAGCATAGAATCCTCTCAATAAATGCATAATAAAGCATAATTAAATCAATTGAATCAACATTCATAAGAACCCATAACTTGGAAGAAAAGCCCAACTCAAAATGGGAAATTTCTACTTTTGAATTTGGAGAACTTGGGGGCTCCATTATTGCAAGGGTTCCATGGATGAAAATCTACCATACCTTGCTATCAAAGCCCAAAAGCAATTGAATAATGGAGTCTTAACCTTGAACCCTAGCTTAAATCTTCTTCTTCAAACTTTTAGAGAGAGAAATATCATTGGGAGAGGAAGACTTAACTTCTTTGGGTGAATTTGAAGAGAATGAAGTGAATGAACTAATTTGGGGTTAAAATCACTTATATAAGGGTCCTAGGCATGGGCAAAAACGACATAGTATTGTTTTAACGAAATCTAGAAAAGTCCCAAAAGCCCCTGTACTTACGGCTGTCGAACCCCCCACATAGTTCTCTTCACGAGCCATCAAGGATCACACGGGCCGTGGTCCTTGACCATTGGCCTGTAAAACTTACCCCAAAATCCCACTCCCCTCACGACCCACTCTACGAGCCGTAAATGGCTCTCACAAGCCATCTAGTGGCTCGTGTGGAATGTCAGCCTTAAAGTGGCTACTGCATCCCCGTTTACGGGCACCACTACGCGCCGTGGTGCTCACCACGAGCCGTCTAGGTGCTCTGGGAGGGGAGCCCTCTTTGGCTTGACACTGTGAGCCTTTCACGAGCTACATCATGCCTCGTGGTGCTCTTCACGACTTGTATGGACCTCGTGAAGGATGCCTAGGCTCAGCCTTTGGCTTGTGACCTCTCACTTGGTCCCTTGCTTAGCCTACTAGATTCCGATGTGTTACATTATCTCCCCCTTGGGAACATTTGTCCTCGAATGGGATTCTAGACATCAAATAGAGACAATAATTCTATCCTATCAACCCATCATGCATGAATTCACATAAATGCACATATCTGAGGAGGAAATATCAACTCCAAGCTAAAGCATGTTCAACAAATCATCTCATGAAGTTTATATGCAACTCATACTCAATGCACATCAACATGAGGAAAATCAATCATGTAAACTCATTTTCTTTCAAAATTCAAGCTTTTCATGAACATGCATAACTTGAGGAATCATGGGAATATTGAAGGTACATGACACAAAAAAAAGAGTAAACTATGAGGAACTTATTAACTCAAGCTAAAGTACGGGTAGAAGGAAAATGATGAGGATATCGGGACATCATATTGACCTCGGCCTCCCAAGTAGCACCCTCAACTCACTTATTTATCCAAACAACCTTTACGGAAGCAACTTCTTTGTTTCTCAACTTCTTAACTTGCCGGTTTAAAATCTCTACCAGAACTTCCTCATCAGAAAGATTCTCATAAACTCTCAAACCTTCTAAGGGAACTATGGATGTCTGATCTCCTACACATTTTTTCAACAAGGAGACATCGAAAACAGAATGCCCCGATGCCAAATCATTAGGCAACTCAAGCTCTTAAGAAAACATCCCAATACACCTGAAAATCTGATATGGACCCATATAACGGGGACTTAGTTTTCCTTTCTTCAAAAATCTCATTACACCCTTTATAATTGAGATTTTGAAGTAGACCCAATCATTTACCTCAGACTCTAGGTCTCTTCTTCTAACATCGACGTAGGACTTTTGTTGACTTTGGGTTGTTCTTAACCTTTCTCTAATAAGTCGGACTTTATCCATAGCGTCATGAACTAACTCGGGTCCTATCAAGGCTACTTCACCCACCTCAAACAGCCTATAGTAGATCTACACCTCCTACCATAGTGAGCCTCAAATGGAGCCATACAAATACTAGAGTGATATATTTTTATTATAGGAATTCTCAATCGAAGGCAAGTGGTCATTCCAATTACCCTTAAAATCAATGACACATACTCTCATCATATCTTCCAAAGTTTGGATAGTACGCTCCTCTTACCCATCAGTTTGTGGATGAAAAGTCGTGCTAAGCTTAACATGAGTACCAAGACTCCTTTGGAAAGATTTCCAAAACTGAGAAGTGAATTGAGGACCCCAATTGGAGATAATGGATAAAAGCACTCCATGAAACCTTACCATTTCTTTCAAATACAACTTAACATAATATTCCACAGAATAAGAAACCTTGACGGGAATGAAATGTGCCGATTTTGTCATTCAGTCTACTATAAACCCAAATCGAATCATATTGTTGCCGGGTACGAGGAAACCCTACTATGAAGTCCATATTCAAATCTTCCCACTTCTAAGTAGGAATACTAATTTCTTGAGACAAACCTCCTAGTTTTTGATATTCAACTTTCACTTGTTGACAATTGGGACACTTAGCCACAAATTCCACAATATCTTTCTTCATCCCATTCCACAAATAGACCTCCCAAAATTTGTGATACATCTATGTGGCTCCTGGGTGAATGGAGTATCATGAACTATGGGCTTCTGATAACATTTGTTCCCCCAAGTCATCAATATTGGGAACACACAAACGACCTCAATAACGAAGCACACCATCTCTCCCTTGCGAGAAAGCCTAACCAGACTTTCTAAACACCACTTCTTTCAATTCAACTAAGGTCGAATCAAGACATGACTTTCACATCTGCCACAAAAAACGATTTTGAACCACAACACCACCCTTGGTGGTGTCCATAAACTGAACAACCAATCGGTCCAATCTATGTACATCTCGCACCAATTCTCTATAACAATTCTCAATATGGGCAACACTACCCATTGATAGTCGGCTAAGAGCATCTGCTACTATATTTCCTTACCAGGGTGATAGAGAAAACTCATATCATAATCCTAAAGTAACTCAAGACACCTTCTTTGGTGAAAAGTAAGATCATTCTGTTAAAACACATATTGTAAACTCTTATGGTCGGTGAACACATCTAGATGAACACCATAAAAGTTGTGCCTCCAAATCTTTAAGGCAAAAACAACCGCCGCTAATTCAAGATCATGGGTAGGATAATCATTCTGATGGATCTTAAGTTACCTTGAAGCATAGGAAATAACTTTCCCATTTTGCATAAGCACACATCCTAGCCCAATTCTCGAGGCATCAGAATAAAAAACAAAACCATCAGTCCCTTTCAGTAAGTCAACACCAGAGCGGAAGTAAGTCTATCCTCCAATTCCTGATAACATTTCTTACATGTTTTGGACCATATGAACTTTGCCTTCTTTTGAGTCAATGCTGTTAATGGAGAGGCAATTGACGAAAAAGCCTCAATAAACCTTATGTAGTAACCAGCCGAACCCAAGAAACTTCGAATATCTGAAGGGGATAAAGGTCTTGGCCAACTTTTGACCGCATCAGCCTTCTTAGGATCTATCTCGATACCCTTACTTGAAACATTGTGACCAAAACTCACACTTGCTAAACTTTGAAAAAAGTTGTTGGTCCTTAAGAACTTGCAACACCATCCTCAAATGATCGGTATGCTCATCCTCACTCCTTGAATAGATTAATATTTCGTCAATGAACACGATCACACATATATCCAGGTATTGTCTTAACACCATATTCATCAAATCCATAAATGCGGCCGGAGCATTAGTTAAACCTAACGACATCACCAAAAACTCATAGTGACCATACCGAGTTTGAAAGGCCATTTTTGGAATATCTTCTTCCTTTACCCTCAATTGGTGATAACCCGACCTAAGATCAATCTTAGAAAAAAATCTCACTCCTTGGAGTTGGTCAAATAAATCATCTATCCTTGGAGAGGATACTTATTCTTAACGGTCACCTTGTTCAATTGCCGGTAGTCATTACACATATGAAGTGAACCATCATTCTTTTTAACAAACGAAACTGGAGTACCCCATGGAGAGATGCTCGGTCGGATGAAACCCTTATCAAACAAATCTTTCAATTGCTTATTTAATTCCTTAAGTTCTACCAGAGCCATTCGGTAAGGAGGAATAGAGATAGGCTGTGTACATGGGAGAAGGTCAATACCAAAGTCTATTTCCCATTTTGGAGGAATATTGGGTAAATCATCTAGGAACACTTCCTAAAACTCATTAACAATGGGGAGTGACTCAAGAATAGGGGTTTTGGAATCTACATCCCTTACTCTAACTAGATGGTACATGCAACCCTTATAGATCATCTTTCTAGCCTTAAAATAGGAAAAAAACTGACCCTTAGGCATATAATTTCCCCCCTTCAACTCTAGGATAAGCTCATTCAGAAATTGGAATTTGACCACTCTAGTCCTACAATCTATAGGGAAATAACATGAATACAACCAATCCATCACAAGAATGACATCAAAATATAACATGTCTTAGCCATAACAGAATCACCACGAGGAGTAGAGACATAAAAGGGATCTAACAACACATCTGGAAGAACATCAAACCTCATAGCCACATATCGCGTCACAAAAGACAAGGTAGCACCTGGATCAAGTAAAGAATAAACATCAAGTGGAAAGACTTTGAACATATCGGTAACCACATCGGGTGAACCCTCTTGTTCACCACGAGTCTGAAGTTCATAGAATCCATTTTTCTTGGAAGCATTTGAACACGAACCACTTGGACGGGATGAAGGATGGGGTTGAGCCCTATGATGATTACCTCCTTCATTCTTAGCAACTTAAGGACAATCTCTTATTTTGTGGTCCATCTTACCACAACTAAAACAAGCATTGGAACCAGCTAGACATTTGCCCTCGTGCTTCATTCCACACTTAGTACAAGTAGGAAATGAATGCCGACTATCACCTCCTTAAGGTTTAGGGTTAGACACCCTACCTTCATCAAATCTTTGAGGAACATTAAAGGAACCTTTCCCTAAAAACTTTTGTCGAAACCTTGAACGACCACGTCCACCGAACCTGGAATATAAAGAGTTACCATCCTCGGTTCTTGCCCTCTTTACTTCCCTAGACTTTTCCTTAAGTTTCTCGTCCTTAGTTTGTTGAGCATGGACCATGAGGTGAGAGATGTCCATGTCATTGAAAATCATAGAGGTATGACATTCTTTCACCACTTTCGAAACAAACTTGTCATTCTTGCCCTAGAGTCGGCAATTATAAAGGTAGCATACCTCGACAACTCGGTGAATCTCAAAACATATTCTTTCAAACTCATATTGCCTTGTCAGAGGTTGATAAACTCAAGCACCTTTGTCTCCCTCATCTCAAGAGGAAAGAACCTATCAAGGAAAGCAGACTTAAACTTTTACCAATCTGGAGGACCCGCATCTTCCGTCCTTCCTTCCATTGGTTGAACCAAATTTGAGCAACACCCTTAAGTTGATAAGCGGCCAATTCTGTATTTTCCACCGGCGTCACTACCATAATAGCCAACACCTTGTATACCTCATCAATGAACTCTTGGGGATCTTCCTCAACTTTAGAACCATATAATTTCGGAGGATTCATCCTAGTGAAATCCTTTACTCTAGATGTTGTCGTTCCCACATTTGATTTCACTGGAGGTACTTTCCTATTGGCTTACGCCGTCACGGCGTGGGCCAAAACTTGAAAAAAAGTTCTAAATGCTGCAAAGGTTACTTGGTCAGCCAAATGGTCGGTCGGGACCTGTGGAGCTTGAGGAGGAACCTCTTGACCAACATCCTCTCCCTCATTCCTTCTAGCATATGCCTTTCGAGTAGTCATATTCTGTAGACCATCGAGTAATGCTTAGGATAGAAACATTATAGAGTCAAACTCTATCGCATGACTTAGAGTGAAGAAGGAAATAAAGTTTCCTAAACATCTTGTAGCCTCCCATTCATAAATGTGGCGCGCTTCACACTCATGAACAAGACTCTACTTGATGTGGTTTTGAGACATCCTAGAACCTTTCTAAACCTTGTGCTCTTATTACCGAGTTTGTCACGACTTAGGGGTACCCCTAGATATAACATGGCATACAAAACGCCGAGAGGCCTCATACAAGCCACTTAGATTTCATAGTCCAGATCATAGAAATCGGTAAGATTTAAAACATTATTTCAAGATAACCAAACTTTTCAAATGCAAAGAGGCAGTCTAAATTATTATCTCAAAAACAATCTACTACAATAAAATTTGGGGAAGTAGGCCATACATCAATGTTAAAACTCAATATGAAAAAAACATAAGGAAAGTAGTGGCCAAATCCTCATAAAAATGAGGACTCACCAATCTTCAACTTTTCTTCTACTATGGATCCTAGCCACGGAGGTGAGCATTGGGAACACCGAACCTTATATTTGGATAAGAAATGTAGTTAAGAGTATGCGTTAGTACAAAAGTGTACTAAATACGATAACATGCATAAACATAAGAGTTAGACAACGTAAATCTTAAAACATAATCAATGCACATAATAGACCATCTCAACATGTAAAGAGTACTTGTTGAAGTAACCTTAATTCTTCCTTAGTCAAGTCATGGGTAAACGCCTCTAGTCTTACTCATCATGGAAGGCAAACTCAAGCAACAATCCAAGCTCATCATTTATCATAACATATTATAGCTTATCTTTTAAGGACACGGGGATCACCTCTTGCCTTTTTATAAAGGATTATGTCTAATCACCTCTCATCCTCTGGCTTAGGATCATGGGTGAGCGCCTCTCATCCTCTTGCTTAGGATCATGGGTAATCGCCTCTAGTCCAACTTGCATTATAGGAACATGGGTAACTGCCTCTAGTCTTACTCTAATAAATACGAGTAATCGCCTCTTATCCTACTCATTTAGGGATCATGGGTAATCTCCTCTAGCCCTCATCATTTTCATAGTTCCTTAGCTTAGATTCATTTTAGGTGAGAAATCCTTTCAACCTAGAATCATTCAAAATGAGAAAGCCTTTCACATTCATACACAAGAAATGGTGTGGGAAAATCCCTTCCACAACAATCACATCAAAAATCAATAATTAATAACATATGCTTCACTCACGAAGAAATTCTTATCATAAATCATCACATATGCTTAAATCTCAAAGAAATTCATATTGTATCTTATTTATCCTATAAGAATACACATAAATCCATAAATTCTCCTTTCATAGAGTGAAACCCATCTTAAGTCAATTTCTTCATAGAAACATGGTTAAGCACAGGTACATGGAATTTCATCATTAAAGCATAGAATCCTGTCAATTCATGCATAATCAATCATAATTCAATCAATTGAATCAACATTCATAAGAACCCATAACTTGGAAGAAAATCCTAACTCAAATTGGAAAATTTATATTTTTCAATTTGGAGAACTTGGGGGCTCCATGGATGTGAGCGTTCCATGGATGAAAAGCTAGCATACCTTGCTATCAAGGTCCAAAAGCAATTGAAGAATGGAGGCTTGACCTTGAACCCTATCTTGTATCTTCTTCTCTAACTTCCAGAGAGAGAAATATCCTTGGGAGAGAAATACTCAACTTCTTTTGGTGAATTTGAAGAGAATGAAGTGAATGAATTAGTTTGGGGTTAAAATCACTTATATAAGGGTCCTAGTCATGGGCAAAACGACATAGTATTATTTTAAAGAAATCTGGAAAAGACCCAAAATACCCTGAACTTACAGCTGTCGAACCCCCCAACACGGTGCCTTCATGAGCTGTCAAGGATCACACGGGCCATGGTGGGAGCCGTGGTCCTTGACCAGTGTCCTGGAAAAATTTCCCCGAAATCCAACTCCCATTACGACCTACTCCTCTAGCCGTCATGGCTTTCACGAGTCGTCTAGTGGCTCGTGTGGAGGGTTAGCCTTAAAGTGGCTATTGCCTCCCCCTTCACAGGCATCACTATACGCCGTGGTTCTCACCACGATCCGTCTAGGTGCTCATGGGAGGTGAGCCCTTTTTGGCTTGACACTGTGAGCCCTTCACGAGCTATACCATGCCTCGTGGTGCCCTTCACGGCTCATCTTGGGATTCGTGAAGTGTGTCCAGACTCAGTCTTTGGCTTGTGACCTCTCACTTGGTCCCTTGCTTAGGCTACTAGATTCCAATATGTTACAACAAGTTGCCGCTAGGCTTCAGGTGCAAAAAACATGGACTTCCACTTGCGTTGGTATGTTTTTTCTTTCTTTGGTGACATCGTACCTGTGGAAGACTTGTTTGTACCCAAACTATGCAAAACAAGACAAGAAAAAAAGAAAATAAAGCTACAAAACTAATTTGTTTTTGCAGGAAGGAATATTTTTTGGGACCCATGTTTGGTTCTTACGGGCCACCGTAGAAGCTTGTATATACCGTAGGACCCACCCATAGGTAAGGAGTGACATTTTAAGTCCCCAAAAGTTGGAATGATGATTCTCAAGTACAGTCTGTCAATGATACTACAAAACGTAAGCCAAACCGTCATTCCTAACTTAGGCTACTGATTTGTTCCTCTGAGTGATGGGACCTTGATCTACGGTCCATAGGTCTCTATATGACCCGTAGATCAAAGTCGTCGATCTAAAAATTGTTGTAGTTCAGACTTACATTTTTCAACATAAATATTTCAACATCAATTCATCCTAATCACATCTAGATCATGCATTTCAACATATATTTATGTATTCCTTCATCCGTAGTGTTTATCCATGCATTTAAACACAAAAACAAATAGTCAAATCACAAACCATAAGTCACGAACACAATTTTAAGCCATTTATTCACATGTTCGACACACATTTCGATGACACTCACAATAATTTCATCCCTAGGGTACATTTTAACTATTATAATCATACTCAACAAGAAATTTATACCCAAGTTCAAGTAACAACTTTTGATTTCAACTAAAATTTAAATACTTTGGTTCAAAATCAGTACATTTCAGAAGAAATTTGAAGTTGTGTGAGTGCATACATTATAACTTGACAACAACCTTGATAGAATTTGAACTCGCGACCTTTGATTATTAGGAGAAGAAAATTTGGGGTGGTTTTGAGAAAGGAAGAAGAAATGGAGAATATGAGAGAGGAGAAGATTATATAGTGGATTGTGGGATTTTGAAGGGTTGGAAATGGAAGTGAAAGGGTGGGAATTTGAAGGAGTTACCAATTTTGAAGAGTTTTAACGGTTGGGAAGAGGGAAATGGGGGAATGAATTTGAAACGAAAGGGTTTTATTTAAATTGGGACACGGGTTGGGTAAGTTATTTAACACTTATAGGACCTGCAAATCCCCGTCGACAGTCCGTAGATGGGTTCCGTCATTTCACTCTACACTTGGTAAAATTTAGAAACATACATGAGGCCTACGATTTCATACTACAGACTATTGAATGAATGATGGTTCATACCGTGCAACTGTAGACTTAAAGCTTCAGGTGTATTTGGACCTTAGATTCGACAGATGCTATTTACAGGTCGTTGACTGAATAACAAGTTGTCAATGGGAACCGTAAAACCTTCTGCACTTATAATTTCAAGATTTTTCTTTCTTTCCTGCAGAAGTAGCAAATATTAGGACTTCCATTTTACATTTTCTTGACTTTTTTGGACACAGACCCTATACTACCCTAATCTAGCCAAGACTAAAACTCAATAAAACATAAAACTCAATAAAAAATATTTCAAACCATAAAAATCACTAAAAATCTTTTAAATTGGCTAGATTTACATCTTGGGTTGCCTCCTAAGTAGCACTTGATTTAATGTCGTGGCACGATGCAGACCTCTTTATTACTCAGATTTCATCAAGATCCCATTCTTCGATTACCTCTTTGACTTCTTCCGGCTAACCCAAGTAGACTTTGATCCTTTGAACGTTCACGTTAAATCTTGTTCCTTCCTCATTCTCAAGTTCAACCGCTTTGTGTGAAAACACTTGTAACACTATGAATGTCCTAGCCCACTTAGAATTGAGCTTTCCAGTAAACAAACAAAACCTTGAATTGAATAGAAGTACAAAATCATAAAGACCAAATTCACATTTTTTGATCTTTTGATCATGGTACCTCTTCATCATGTCCTTATACAAGGCCGAACTTTCATATGCTTCTAGGCGAAACTCACCGAGCTCATTCAACTCATTCAACTGACTTGATGCGACATCCCAATCTAGATTCAGATTCTTGAGTGCCCACATCACTTTATGCATTAACTTTACAAGCAAGTGACAAGACTAATAAACACAAGTTGGTTGGGTAACATACCTATGGGAGTCTTGAATGCAATGAGATAGGCCCATAGAGAATCATCAAGATTTCTCGACCAATAAGTTCTATTTGCATTTAGCCTTTACAAGGATTTACTTAATTTCTCTATTTGACGCTCCAACTTGCCCACTAGACTACGGATGATAAGGAGTTACTGCGCTGCAGCGAACACCATACTTCTGAAGCAACTCCTTCAACAACTTATTACAAAAATGGGAACCTCCATCGCTAATAATCTCCCCTGGTGTACCAAATCGGGAGAAGATATTCTTTTTGAAGAATGTGGTGACACTCTTCCCTTCATTTTTTGAAAGCGCAACAGCTTCCACCCATTTAGACACATTGTCAACCGCCACAAGTATGTATTTCATCCCATTTGAACTTACAAATGGACCTATAAAGTCAAAGCCCCAAACATCAAACAATTCAATCACCAGAATAAGAGTCACTAGGAGTTCTTGTTTAATTGAAACACCTCCTTCTCTTTGGCTACGATCACAAGACTTGGAGAAATCATGAGAATGTTTGTTGACAGTAGGCTAATAATACCCACACTGCAAGATTTTATGAGCAGTCTGTATACCACTATAATGGCCACCTACAAGAGACGAATGGAAAACTTCCAATATACTCATCATCTCTCAAGCACACATTGACAAATAATCCCATCAGTGCACAAAAAAAAGGCTTCTCCCAAAAACTTTTTCACATCAGACATGAATTTTCTTCGTTGGTGGAATGATAAATCCAAATACACCACATCACTTTCCAAATATTTAGCAAAATATGTGAACCAAGGGATAAGATCAAAAGAAACATCCAAAACCTGTCCGTCTAGGAATGTGATGAGTTGGAAATTTTGACTCATTTAGGTCCTATTATTCAATCATTTAGTGTCCTCAATGTCTATTTTACGCTCATAACTAATTTTAATTTTTTCATATGCAGCGATGAAGGCTTAAGAGTGAGGATAGGACATTATTATTCAAAAAGGAGCGAAAAGGTTGGAAAAGTTGAAGAAAAGAGCAACTGGAGCTCGCAAATGCTACTCGGTGGATCATCGAGTGGGACTCCATCTCGCCTAAAGTTCAAGTGAAGTAGCCAATGCATCTAACAAACATGGCGATCAAACAGGTGATTCGGTGATGCACTGAATAGATCGACGATAGCGATCAAGCTCACAAAAAGATCCAGAATTTGATTTCATGAAGGAGCCAAGCCAAAAAGTGAGAAGAGGACCAACTCAACGCATCAATGAATGGGTCGGCGATCCCGATTTGGTTCGCTGAGTTGACTCCGTGCTAATTTTTTGGGAACGTATAAATTTAATTTTTGAAAGAAGAAAAGGAGTTCCCACACCGTCTACTTCTGGGATTTTGAGAGTCTTTACATTTTTGAACATTGTTTAACATTTTTAGTAGAGTTTGGGATTTAGATTTGGAGATTGTCATATTTTAGCTTCGATTTCAACATTTGGGGATAGGAGATCGTTAGAAAATCTGATGGAAAACTTTGTTGGTAACAATTTCTTACTTTTCAGTATGCTTAGCTAAAACACCTTACCTTAGGGGTGTGATCATGTAGTTGAATGCGTTAATTAGCTAATGGGTGTTATTAATTGCTGATTTTAAAGTTGTTTTGAAGTGGGTTCAATTATTTGTTCATGTTTTAATATAGTAGAATGATTGATTGATAGTTGTATTGATTGTGTCTTTAAAATGTAGCTTGAGATAGTGGCTTTGATTGCGTCTTTACAAACCCAGCTTGAAAGAGTGGGTTGATTAAGGAATTGGATTGTTTGGTAGTGTTAAGCTTGTTGAGGTTCGAGAGAACTCACATGAAACTATAGTTGATTGAGAGATGATTATTGTATCCAAAACCTAGCCTACCTATTTAGATCCAACAATTTTAAGCAACTAGTAACTAACCATTATGCGAAATTAGCATTCGACTGATCACATTCCTAAGGTCCGATCTCTAATTTTCTACTTCATGTGTTAAGTAATCTTTGTCATAAATTGGTTACTAATTCCTCCCATTTGATATTAATCATTGAAACTTTGTGATTTGTTTTTGTGTTACGAAACCTTTATTTCTACAAACAATTACGACATGAATTTACATCTTAATTGAATTCTTTACCGTATCACTGCCTATGGGATTGACCCCAACTTTTAGTTGGGTTTACTTGTTAGCGACCGCCTACACTTAGAATTGGATGAAAATGTAGTTGATCATTATCAAAAATAGCGCCGCTGCCGGGGAGTGGTGTTTAGAATTCTTTTATTGAAGTGTATTCATTAACTAATTTTATTGTAGTTGAATTATGTTATTTGTGTTTTTGTTGTCTTTTCTAAAATATGTGAAGAAATAAGTATAAATGGGAGAAATGCCAGTCAACTTGGGAACAATGATGACATCGGGAATTTCTGTGATGCCAATGAGGATCAACTAGAAAGTGCGAGTGCTATTCGATTACCTCAGACCGTGGGAAATGTGGTGTTTCATGTGACCAGGACAATGTTGCAACTATTACAAATCAAGGGTCTGTTTGGAGGATTTGCTCAGGAGGACCCTCATGACCACATTCAAAATTTCATGGGTGTGAACCGATTTCCTTCAAGAACATCACCTAATAGTCAGTCCGACTCCGTTTGTTTCCCTTTTGTTTAATAGGGAAAGCAACAAAGTGGTTGACTGAACTACCAAGGGAATTAATTAATTCTCGGGAGGAGCTCACATAAGTATTTTATGAAAGGTTTTTCCCTCCCTCAAAGATGGTTAAGTTGAGGGATAACACTCAGAATTTCAAATGGATTAATGGTGAGTTCATCCATGAAACACGGTTGAGGTTCCAAACATTGGTTCTCCAATGTCTGACTCATGTGTTTCCGAACAATGTGTTATTGCAATATTTTTATCAGAGTTTCGACACGATTAACAAAGGTGTTGCTCACCAACTCATTTGGGGTAGAATCATGAGACAACCATTTGACATAACGTCCGCCCTACTTGTTGAGATGACAAAAATCAATCGTGCATGGTACACAAGGGAACATTAAGTGTGTCCTTTAACTTGGGCTATCAAAGGAACAAATGGAAAAGAATCAAGAACGAGATGAAAACATGGCTAAGATGATGACCCAAATGGACCTATTGACGAAGCATGTCATGGGAAGAGGTTATAAATCTAGGAATGCGGTTGGTACTAATAGTGGTGTAAACCCTGATGACGTGTAATTTGAGGTCTTGTACAATGAAGAAGTGAATTTCTTAGCAAACCCAGCGGGGGGTTCTCATCCGAGCTATCCAAGACCAGGTGAAAATCAAGGTTGGAATAGAGATCGCAAAGATAGTTGGAGAGATTGAGATCATGAATCGCATGACCGTGGTGCAAATTGGAGGGATAGAGATGGAGAAAAAGATCGCTATGTGCCCCATCATGAACATCAAAAGTCGAAGAAACCAAGGGCTGATATTGAAAGCTTTCAGACCGTGGATATGATTGCTCGTATCTTTAATAAGGTGGAAGGATAGGACAAGGTGCTCAAGGAGATTAAAGATGATGTCTCTTTTCTAAACCAAACGATTACTTCACATTCGGTGTCCATTAAACAACTTGTATTACAGTTGGATAAGATCTTGGCTCATTTAAATCTAAGACCGAAAGGGGGTCTCCCAAGTGATACTTTGATCAACCCAAAAAAAGAGGCATGATCACATGGCCACATCGTGCCACAATGTTAAATAAGGCACTTCTTCGGAGGCGACCCAAGGTTTACTTTTTGTTATTTGAATAACGTTTGTTGGATGTGTAGTTGAGATTCAAATTTTTGGAGAGAAAGGTAATTTGGTGAGCTAAAGTCCACTCAGAGAACCGCCGAGTGATTCGGTGAGCCCGACGTTGATCGCCCTTTGGACCAACTTAATAGCTGAAATTTTAGAATTTTCGGCGAACTGAAATCCACTCGGCGCATCACCTAGTTGATCGGTGGTATTAATAAAGCTCGCCGACTAAGGCGTGATAAACGATCAACTGCACCTCATTCAATACTAGGTGTAGATGATCGTAATCTAGTATAAAACCTAACAACTGAGTTCGGGTCGAACCCACAAGCAGCGGTACAAGTTCGAATTCAACTATGAAGTTATTAAAGTGGTCTAATTGGTTATAGGAATAGAAATTATCAAATTCACTTAATTAAATAGGTAAAAAGGGTGACACAAATGTCAGATGAGAGATTAGGTATGTCAACTAGCACCTAAAGAAATTACGAACAACAAGGGAGTAATCAAGTAATTAAGTGGTACTTGGGGGTGTGACCGAATAATTGCCAATTTCGCTAAATGGGTGATTGGTAATTACGAAAGTTTGCTAAATCTTTGCGGGTAGGCTAGACTTTAGATGCAATAGCTTTCTCTCGAACAACTATTACAATTCAAACGAGTTCTCTTGAACCTCGACAAGGTAAACACTATAAACAACACAATACCTCACTTTATCTACTCTCTCGAGCTAGATAGGTAGAATCGAGTATAGAATTTACTCTCTCGAGCTGAACCCACAACAACCCAATCACTACAAATGCTGATTTATAGCCTTGACTGCACACCTCTTTCTCAAGAAAGTATAAAGTACTAAATTAGAATTGCAATCTTCACTACAATTCATAAACTAAACCTCAACTATAAATCAAACCCACTTCAAAACAACAACAAAATCAACAATCTCCAACACCCATAAGGTAAATTAGACAATTAGTCACATAATCACACCCTAGAGAATGGGTTTTTTAGCTACTCATCATGAGAAGCAAGAAATCAATACCAATTACCTTCTTCATAGCTGGGTATTAATCTCCCAATCCTTAAAATGATTCAATGTAGCTTCAATTCTAAAACCCAATTAAAAAATTACTCGAAAATGCTTCAAAACTAAGCATGAACAATGTTTTCTTGCGAGGTATTAGTTAACACAATGATCGGATGCTCTGATCTATTCTTAAAAATCTATTTATACTTTCTATGAATTTTGCCTCTAGGTCGTTTGGCGGTATAAGTCGAGTGTCGCCAAGCCTGTTGGCAACACGCCAAATGCTCCATTTCATTTCCTTTTTACCGTGTGTTATCACCATTTAAATGTTAAAAACTTGGGCGATCGAGGTCGGGATCACCGACCTGATCGGCGATGCACCATTTTTTCCTTGTTGTTCACTGTTTTGCTTGTGCCTTTACCAACCATTCTGTATTATTAGGAGATCTAACCCTCATTCACCAAACCATTCGACAGTTCGCCGAAAGGTATTTTACCTCGCCTAATATCTCTTCTTCAAGGGTTGGCACACTATAACTTTAGGTGAGCGAAGGGACTACTTGGCGAGTCGCCAGTTGTCTTCGGCGGTCATCAACTTTACTTTTCTTCTTTCTTTTGTCCATTGATGTCCCTGCTTTGCTCTTTTGCCTTTTGCTTGAAACATTAGCATTGAAAACGTCAGTTTAGCTCATAAATTTGGCATTTAGGACAATAAAACTATGAAAACAAAGCCCCAAATGAGTCGAAATCTCAGACTCATCAACACCCCCAACTTAAACATTTGCTTGTCCTCAAGTAAAACTCAAGATCAACCAGTTCAACAAGGATGTCTACAAACAGTGCTACTTAAGACTAAGCACAAATGCACACAAGAGCTTCAAACTACACATACATTGTTCAATTTTGCACTCTAAGTTGCAAATTGTGACTAACCATTATCAAATGTGCTCAAGCTCACAATGCTTGCCTCAAATGCAAGTTCAAGCTCAACATAAACATTCAAATGTCCTCACACCAAGAATGATTCCGTGCTCACACAAGATTTATAAACAATTTATAATCTTGGAATGAAATACAATTCTCACACTCCCAAAGATGAACACATGCATGCTTCTACCCATAGGCTTGCCCTTATTTTTGGATCGACATTCTTTTCAACTCGCTCAAGATCAAAAAGGTCTTTTCAACACTCAAATTTGCAAGAGAATAACCCCTCATTCAAACACTCCAGAGGTGGTATTCAAAACAAGTCCCCATCCCACAAAAAAACATCCAATATTTTCCCTAGTGGAACACAAAAATAACACGAAACAAAGACAGTGATACACTAGCACTGAATGGAAATAATAGGGATATAAGGATTCTTCACTATGTGGCCAGTAGGCAAGGTTCTGTATAGAGCGCCAAATTATTCGGCGTACCGACTAACGGTAAAGTGCTCGCCAAAATATCCAGAACACTGGATCCCTAGTAGTGAAAAAAAGGCGAATAAAGTCAGGATCATTGAGTGTCATCGGCACACCGCTAATAATACTGAATTGTTGCCAAATCTTCCAGAACACAAGACCTTCACAAGTGGTCAAGGGGCGGTGAAAGTCAGATTCGCCGAACCTCATCGACGGATCACTGAGTGGCTTGGCTGCTTCGCCAAATATTCCAAAATGTTAGTCCTTCAATTATAGGAAGAAGGTGAGCCAAATCGGGACCGCCGATCCACTCGGTGGCTCACCAAAATGGCCATGCCTTCGCAAACTCACCTAGAGCTGCACATTCAACACATATTATTCAAAAACAACTAAAGCTTGGGTTGCCTCCCAAGAAGCGCCTTATTTAATGTCGTGGCACGACATGAAAATGCTTTCAAGCATCTTCCAAACACACCACTTCAATTACCGAAACTTCATGATATTCACCAAAATAGAGTTTTAGGCGTTGTCCTTTCACCTTGAGAGCTGGACCATCTTAACCTTCAATTTTAATTGCCCCATAGCTGAACACCCAAGTCACCTTGAATGGACTAGACCACTTTGATTTAAGTTTACTAGGAAAAAGCCTCAAACAAGAATTGTATAGCAACATAAAATCACACTCAGAATTCACGCTTAAGAATTTTTGGCATCAGGCCACTTCTTAATTTTTTCCGTATACAGGGTTGAACTTTCATATGCTTTCAATCAAAATTCCTCCAACTCTTGAAGCTGATTCACTCTCCCTTTGACAACCTTCTCCAAGTTCATATTTAGTGTGTTCAAAGCCCATACATCCTTATGGTCAAGCTCAATTGGCAAGTGACATGACTTTCCAAATAGTAACTAGTATGGTGACATGCCAATTTGTGTTTTGAACGCAATACAATATGCCCTTAGAGCATCATCCAATTGTTGAGACCAATCTGTCTGATTTGCATTCACTATTTTGGCCAAAATACCTTTAATTTATCGTCTTGAAACTTTCACTTGGCCGCTTGTTTGTGTATGGTATTGTGTTGCGACTTTATGCTTGACCCCATATTTTCTTAACAATGAGGCAAATACCCGGTATTAAAAATGAGATCTTCCATCATTGATTATAGCCAAATTGTGCAAAAATATATCGCTTTAAGAATTGCACCACACTTTTGCCCTCATTATTGGGTAATGCTACAGTTTCCACCCATTTGGAAGTGTAATCAACCACCACCAAAATATACTTGTTGCCAAAAGAACTCACAAATGGACCCATGATATCGATACCCCAAACATCAAACAACTCTACTTCTAAGATAGGGTTGAGAGGCAATTCATGCTTTCTTGAGACCCCTCCTTGATTTTGGCATGGAATGCAATGTTTTACAAAGTCATGCGCGTCTCTGTATAGGGATGGCCAATAGTAATAACTTTAAAGTACTTTTTCTGTTGTTCGCCCTCCACTATGATGTCTTCCACCAAGTGAAACATGACACAAATTGAGAATTTCATTAGCTTCCTCTTTCGGTATGCACCGTCGGATTATATGATATGTGCATTCTATGAAAAGATACGGTTCATCCCAAAAATATTTTTTTACATCAAACAAGAACAACTTTTGTTGGTAAAAATTCAGACCTTCAGGTACTATTCCACACACTACATAGTTAGCAAGATCAGCATACCAATGGGTGTTGCTTTGGGTCACCCTCATCACTGCTTCATCTGGAAATTCAACCACAATTTCCTGTTCTTTGGAGTCGATCATGTCGGTTTCTAACCGCAACAAATGATCTGCCACTTGATTTTCACATGCCTTTCGATCTTTTACTTCAAAATAAAACTCTTGCAATACCAAGACCCACCTAATCAACCTCAACTTTGCATCTTTCTTTTCCATCAAGTACCGCAGCGTTGCATGATTGGTATGAACTATCACTTTAGTGCCCATCAAATATACCCTGAACTTTTCGAATGCATATACTACAACAAGTAGTTCTTGTTCAGTGAGAGTGTAGTGATTTCTCGTATGGACACTTCATCCAATACTAAGTGCCAACGATCGTTAGTAATTAATATAACCCAACTAAGTGAGTTGGGGTCGAATCTCACAGGGAGTGGTACATATTTGAGAATCAATAGAAAAATATGAATATGTTCAAGTCAATCATAGGTAAAAACATTTACGACTAAAAGCATGGTTCAAGTTTGGGGTGACACAAGTGTCAAATAACAGGAGATTTTGGTTTCAATTATCAACTACAACATCAAATAACACGAAGATAACAAGTATAGAGACGGGTTCTTGGGATGTGATATGATTAAGGGCTAAGGTAGAAAAGTGGGTGATTGCATTTAATAGTAAATAGCTGTAGATCAGTGAATAAGCTAGACTTTAGTGGGGATAAATTTTATCTCAAACAATTTACCCCGAATCAAATTGGTTTCTCTCGAACACCAATAAGCAGCAATTAAGAATAGCCTTCGCTTTAGTCCATTTACTCTGTCAAGCCGAATGAGTGGAAAAGGGTTTAGGATTCACTCTCTCGAGTTGAACCCATGACAACCTAATACCCACAGACCATAAAATCGGTAATCTTGGTTTTAAAACCTCTCTCTCGAGCATGCCGAAATCATGAAGGTAGATTTGCATTTGCAACTACAACCCTTTAAATTAAGCCACAATTACTGAATGAAATCACTTTTAAAAACAATTAGACTATGAAATAGCAATACCCAACAGCTAAATAAACCCATAATCACATAATCACACCCTAAGAATTGGGGTTTTAGCTAGACATCAAAAGATAAAAATCGTTACCAAATTGTATTTCCATCAACTGGGTAAGATTAATTTCATCTTTACAAAGGTCAAGGTTAAAGAATTTCAAAGACCCACTTCCAATTTCTCAAAAATGGAACTCTTCAAATCTTCAAAGCTAAAGGAAAACATTGTCTCCAAACTCAGTTCTCAACTCCAAAAACTGATAATTCAATATTATGATAGATAGATGGATACTAAACTAAGAATTTAAAAATGTATTTATAGTCTCCAAAAATGTGCTACGAAGGACCATTCGGTGCAATAAGGCAGGATCGCCGATCCACTCGGCGATCCGCCATTTGGTCAATTCCATCGCCTTTTTCCTTGGCCTTCAGTATCTTCAAGTTTTGTAACTTTGGGTGATCTAGCACTGCATCGAGGAATTGTTCGGTGACTCGCCGATTGCTCCTTTCTATCGCCGACTTAATTTTCTCCTTCATGGCTTGGCACGCTGGAATTTTAGACGAGATCATGGCCACTCGGTGACTTGCCCAATGGGTTAGGTGATCATCAGTCCTTTTTTTTGTTCGTTCTTTCGGCTACCTTGTTCCTTTTTGCTCATTAGTGTCCATGCTTTTTTCCTCAATCCAAATACTTGAAAATCAAGGATTTACATAAGTTATTGGCACAAAATATGCATTTTAGGACACTAAATCTATTAAAATAAAGCCTTAAATGAGTCCAAATTTTGGACTCATCAACACCCCCAACTTAAACTTTTGCTTTTCCTAAAGTAAAACACAAGTTTAGTAGTTCAAAAGAGATGTCTCAAATAGTGCTACACAACACTCAATCATGAATGCACACAAAAAGACTCAACTTGCTCATGCAAGGATCAATTGTATACTCAAAGATTCAAGTTGTGACTCACCATTATCAAAGATTCTCAAGTTCACAATACTTGCTTCAAATGCGAGTTCAAGCTCAACAAAACTACTCAAATGCCCTCACACAAAGAATGATTCCATATTCACACACAACGGTTCTACAATTTAAAGATCTGGAATCAAATGCAACACTCACACTTAAAAAGATGAACACAATGCATGATTTCACCCATAGCTTTTCCCTTATTTTCCAATCAACAATTGTTTCAGCTCACTCAAGATCAAAAAGGTCTTTTTAAGGCTTGTTACGGGGCTGAGTGAAAAGGTATGGTCATTTAGGCTCAATGGCTGTAATCCTCATGAAATGTGGTGTGAACAACACTTTCTTCCCTTTTCTTCATCGTTTTCGTTCGTGCTCACAAGTCACTCCATTATTCACTTCCCACGGATTGTTGGAAACCCCATTTCTTTTTGTATTTTCACAACTTTATTCCACAACTTTTTCGTTCTTTTCTTCTTTTTTTTCTCTTCATTTTTATATGGAGGGGTTCTATTTTTCTCAAACCATGGGTCAAAGGGGACTTTCTTTCACTTCTTGATTCACCTTCTATTTTCACCACACCCAACTTAGTCTTTTGGCCTAAGTTGGCTATTCACACAAATCACAAATCATGAGGATTATAGGTAATGGATCAAGAAAGGTCACAATATCATCAAGTTTCTTCCAAGAAAAGGTTAAGGCTCAAAGGGTGCTCAAGCGATGTTCACAAACTCACAAGGTAGGCCACAAAAAGAGGTATAATGTCGAATTGTTTCACACTCTTCAAAGTTTCCTAAGATCATATCAAGAGATTGCATCACTTGGTCAACCGGACCAACGAGGCAAATTATAGGTTTCATCACACATGGTTCACGGTAAGCTCATCACACAAGGCATTGACACCAATGTCTAACAAAACTCCACACTTTTGCTAGTGTGTAATGTTCATCACAAGAGACTCAATTTGATACTTGGCTAGTCACAACGAGATGCAAAAAGTTCACATATTGTCTATCCAACTTCATTTGGCCTCATCGTAGCCGCACATTCGTTTTTGTTCGATTATGAGCACTATTCAAGTCATCGGTATTGATCAAGACCGATACTCAAATTTGTAAGAGAACAACAACATTCAAACACAAAAGAGGTGGCACAAATTTTTTTGGAAGGGTCCAAAAATCATTTACATTTAAAACAAGGAGCCACAAGCTCAATCATCCACAAAATATAGTATTAACACAGTGTATAGCTCAAAAATAGAAATATATACGTAGATCAATCATCACTAAAGGTCACAAAAGGTGGGCCTTACCCCACCACAAAATAAAAAAAACATCTGTCCTCAAATGCAAGCAAAATAATATCCAAAAGTCAAAAAGTAAGACAGAGAAGGAGGTAAAGAGGGATCCTATCTAAACAGTTGCATCATCTGTCTGGGCATCAATGCCCGGTGTGGTGCTCTGATCTCGGGCCTCAGTACCCAGAGTCACATCAGAAGGGATAGCAGATCCACTGGGTCTACCCATGGTGGTGTCTCTCAAGGAAGTCTGGCGTGCAGTCTCAAACATCACATCCTCCAGGTCAGCTAGATCATCATAAATTGCAGCATCATGCACCTCTATCTTCTCCTCGTCTGTCTTTGCATCTAACTTATCAACTGCTGCATCATCCCTATGTATATCTCCGGTGGTAGCCGGAGGAATGTATGAAGTCTCAGGAGCATCCAAATCATCTACAACCTCTAGCAGTGAAGTAAAGTCAGTAGACTTGAGATAGTCGACGTCCTTTTTCAAATCTGCTACTTTGCTTTTAAAGCCGTAACCTCGAAGGTCTCCTTATGTCTACTCTCACAATCCTCAACTCTCGTGGTGAGAGTATCAATGGAAGTCTAGAGGGGGGCCAATGCAACAATGATGACACTCTCGATCATCCATGGGATGGATCTCTCAAGTCTGGTCACCATCACGCCAGCTAAATGGGACAGGTGCCCCATCTTCAGGAGCATAGCCTGAGTGATTCTGGTGGGCTGGGTAGAGGTTGAGGCACTCGGGGCCTATGAAAAAGAAGGGGAAGATGTACATGAAGCCTCGGATGTCGAAGTAGGCAAAGATGCCTCTGCATGTATAAAATCGACGTCCACCTCCGGGGATGTATCCACCAGAGCTGCTCTCCTCCTGTCAGCCTCCTATAGTGTGTACTCAGCCTCAATGTACCGGATGTTAGTGGAGAAAGATGGGGTAACCTCAATATCTCTCGTATCATCCTAGGGTAATCTAGCATACCTGCACAACTCAGTGATCAAGACCGAGAATGGTAGAAAAGTCTGCCTCTACTTGGCCCTCATGGCCATCTCTTGCTCAATGATAAGTCCCAAGTTGCGATGCCTCTTCACAAAGATAGACCCTAAACAAGCTGCCTTTGCATGTTGCAGGAGGGATTTGTTTTTTGAAGGCATAATGGAGCTGCTGATGAATCCAAACCAATACCGAGCAGCTTCATTATATCCTTCTTCTCGATCTGGACTCCCGCCTCTATCCACCTCGGGGTGACATCAGTGTGAAGGGGGGAAAGCTAACCCTTGAAGTCATCTAGGGACTGAGCTGTCGCCAAGCCCTCACAATCATGCTTGAACCCTGTGGCTCTCTCAAGGACAACGTTTATGATATCGCTGCAACATCAAACTTCCACACCTCAAACCATGATCGACTTAACCGGTATGAACTCGCTGGACTTCTTCTTGCTCTTCAGAACCAAGTCACCATATGATGTATAGAAATCCCGGACCCATAAAGGAATATAGGGGCCTCGAGGCCTGGTGAAAATCTAAAATTTGTGCCACTGCAATATCTCACTCATACTGGAATATCTTCACTCTAGGCCTCCGTGGACAACAGTTACTCCTCGAGAATAGTTCACAATCCATCACCTTTTAATTGGTTGAGAAGCCTAGGAGGAGGCACGACTGGTGGTACTGGAGCCATAGAAGGTGCCAGAACTGGCACTGAACCTGCTGGGGTGGAAGCTGATGGAACTTTAGATGAGTCAAGGTGAGATCTAGCCCGGATATCATCCCGCTGGGACTGCAAAGGCTGGTCATCCTCAGGCTCAGATAAAGCAGCCTGGGAGTCGGCAATCATTCTCTCAGATGTGGGCCTCTTTCCCTTGCCTTTGTCTCCTACTGGGAGCTCTTCCCTTCCCTTCTTGGGAGGATTTGATCCCCCTTTATTGATTGTGACACCCTGTGCTCTTTTTCAGGGTGGCATGTCGATGTTGGTCCTTACCATGTCTGCAAATCATTAGGAATAAATTAAAAACAATTTAGGCAAAAGCACAAAAAATAGTTGCAGACAGACTCGCCGAATCTCTTTGGCGAGCTAGATCGGGCTCGCCGAAAGGATTGGTTTAAAAATCTCAGAAAAATTTGGCATGTCAGCGATGGGAAAGCCTTTCAGCAAGTTGTCGACAGCATTCGGGGAGTAGGAACTAGCCCGTCGAAAGTTATAGTGCAAATAAGGGATAGGGGCACAGACAAAGGGCGATCAAGAAGGTCTTTCGGTGAGTTGCCGAGTGATTTCGGCAACCTCAGGCTTCTTGCCAAAAGTTACAAAACCAAAATACTCATTTAGCATGAAAATAAAGGCAAGATGCGGAACTTCGGTGAACCGTTGAGTGGTTTGGCGAGCTCGACCCAGCTCACCAAACGATTCAACGTGCCTACTTTTCACTCAACTTCTCAAATTCAATCCCGCAACTCCCGAAAACAAAATCAAAGCATGCACTTATCAAATTAAGTTCAGACCCAATACACCCATTACCTTGAGATACTCAAACTTCTCCTGGGTTTGCCAAATTTGTCCATTTGATGACTTTTTCCCTTAAGAATGACGTCAAACGTCCAAAATTGGGCAAAATATGTCATTTGGCACAAATACAGGCTACTTAGACTTCACCCGACTAGAACCAACAACATGCAAGCACAACCCCACAAATTCTAACCAATTATAAGGCATAAAGCTTGGCGGTATGTTAACGAATTGGTCCACTACAGAAACAAGACTTCATAAGTTCAGGGACTTGAGAATGGAACAAAAAACAGGGAGACTCAACCGTCTCCCGAAAAGAGATGCAGCTATGTTGAAAAGATAATTATCTCGCTTGCAAACATATCTGGGCGGGATTAAATAGCAGCCAATCACAGGGAAGGAAATAAAGAAGGTAAGGGACCGCTTTCCTTGTTCAAGCCGGTATTAATTACGGGAATTCAACATTATAAACACTACGACCAAGATTATCAAATTAACACAGCCACATACAAAAACAATTAATATCAAAGAGGCCCAGCACACATCACTAAGATAAGATCATTGCAAATGAGTACAAAATTGCTAAAAATACACTCGGGGTTCGGAAAACCAATCTTAGATGACGAATAATCAAGATTAAAATTCTAGGCGGCAAAGTAATCCACTCCGAACACATAATCAATGACTCAAATATGATAAAAATTCAAGAAATATAGATAATACTATGTGCGTGTGAGTTTGGGAAGATTAAAAGTGAGGGAAAATGAAAGAGTTTAAAAGTTTAAACCTTTGGCCTTTAAAAACCGTTCGGTTTTCGCCCATTCGGCAACATTAGTTGTGCTCGCTGACCCACTCGATGACACACTGAGTGGGCACTTACCTCATCGAGTTTTATAGGGCCTCCAGTTGATGTGGGGGTCGAAACGGTGGACTAGAACGCGATCACCGACCTAGTCAGTGATTCGCCAAGTTGCTCATGGGCTCGCCGAGTTTTACATACTCCTCTTTGAAAATGTTTTGAGTCCAACGGCGGTCTAGGTCAGGCTCGCCGACCTCTTCGGCAATTCGCCGACTGCGCTTTTGGCTCGCATAGCTCTCTTTCTAACACTTTCGACACTTCAACCTGCACAATCAACACACCATTATTTCTAAAACAAAAATAAAATGATAAACACTTGGATTGCCTTCGAAGAAGTGCCTTAGTTAACGTCGTGGCATGATGCAAGTCCCACTTAAGTTCCATTAGTGGGGCCTACCTCATTTTCATAAGGCAACCCCTCTTCCGGCTCTGGGAAGAGGTGAGACAACACTTGGTCCATTTGAGACCCTAGTAGCTGAATAAGCATGGCATGAGAGATTGTCATCTGGTTCAGCATCAAGACATTCTCTCTTAACTCCTCCAACACTTTGTCGTGTTTTTTCACTTTGTGTAGAATGAGTAAGAGGACCTCTTTAATTTTCCCACTCTCTTATTTCTTCATCTTTCAACGTTCGTGAGGAGGAATGTACCTGTCCTTCCTCTTGGACACTACTTCCAGTTCCTTGACCTTTTCGGCCAAGATATCCAACTGACCTAACAATGTAGCCAAGTGTTGGTCCTTGTTTGTCTCATTGTTGGTCTTGGCCACACAATCAAGGAGTTGAGCTGCTGATTCATAGGATTGCCCAAGAAAACAACCTGAAGAAAGTTGGTCAGCCACTATTCTATTTTCGGGGTCCAGACCCCTGTAGAAGCATTCCAAAAGCATCTTATCTGGAATTCCATGAGTTGGGCAATGCTGCAATAGGATCTTAAACCTTTGCCACAACTCATAAATGGACTCTCCCTCCAATTGTTTGAAATTTAGGACGTTATCCCTAAAAATCATCAATCTCAAAGGAGGGTGGTCCATTGGGTCACTGTTTCTACTATATATGCTCCAATTTTCTGCTCAAGACAACAACACAAAAACCAAAACTAAAAATAAGGTAAGTTCAACAATAATTAACAAGAACAAAACTCAACCTAACTAAAAATTCTCAAGTAACACCACTCCCCGGCAGCAGCGCCATTTTGATTTCACGTATCAGGACACTTCATCCAATACTAAGTGCCAACGATCGTTAGTCAGTAATAAAACCCAACTAAGTGAGTTGGGGTCGAATGCCACAGGGAGTGGTAGGTATTTGAGAATCAATAGAAAAACATGAATATGTTCAAGTCAATCATAGGTAAAACATTTACGAATAAAAGGATGGTTCTAGTTTGGGGTGACACAAGTGTCAAATAACAAGGGATTTTGGTTTCAATTATCAACTACAACATCAAATAACACGAAGATAACAAGTATAGAGACGGGTTCTTGGGATGTGATTGGATTATGGGTTAAGGTAGATAAGTGGGTGATTGCAATTAATAGTAAATATATGTAAATCAATGAATAAGCTAGACTTAGTGGGGATAAACTTTCTCTCGAACAATTTACCCCGAATCAAATTGGTTTCTCTCGAACACCAATAAGCAATAATTAAGAACAACCTTCACTTTAGTCCATTCACTCTCTTGAGCTGAATGTGTGGAAAAGGGTTTAGGATTCACTTTCTCGAGCTGAACCCATGACAACCCAATACTCACAGACCACTAAATAAGTAATCTTGGTTTTAAAACCTCTCTGTCGAGCAAGCCAAAAACACAATGGTAGAGTTTTATTTGCAACTACGACTCTTTAGATTAAGCACCAAATACTAAATAAAATCACTTTTAAACAACAGATACACAATCAAATAGCAATACCCAACAGCTAAATAAACCGATAATCACATAATCACACCCTAAGAATTGGGGTTTTAGCTAGATATCATAAAAAGATAGAAATCATTACCAAATTGTGTTTCCATCAACTGGGTAAGATTAATTTCGTCTTAACAAAGGTCAAGGTTGAAGAATTTCAAAGACCCACTTCCAATTTCTCAAAAATGGAACTCTTCAAATCTTCAAAGCTAAAGGAAAATATTGTCTCCAAACTCAGTTCTCAACTCCAAAAACTGATAATTCAATATTATGATAGATAGATATATACCAAACTAAGAATTTTAAAAAGTATTTATAGTCTCCACAAATGTGTTGCGAAGGACTATTCAGCGTAATAAGTCGGGATTACCGATCCACTCTACGATCCGCCCTTTGGTCAATTCCATCACATTTTTTGCTTTGGCCTTCAACATCTTCAAGTTCTGTATCTTTGGGCAATCTAGTACTGCATCGTGGAACCGTTTGGTGACTCGCTGACTGCTCCTTTCTATCGCCGACTTAATTTTCTCCTTCATGGCTTGGCACACTGGAACTTTAGGTGAGATCATGGCCAGTCGGTGACTCACCCAATGGGTTAGGCGATCATCAGGCCTTCTTTTCTTCATTCTTTCGGTTGCCTTGTACCTTTTTGCTCAATAGTATCCATGCTTTGTTCCTCAATCCAAATACCTGAAAATCAAGGATTTACATCAGTTATTGGCATAAAATATGCATTTGAGGACACTAAATCTATTAAAATAAAGCCCTAAATGAGTCCGAATCGTGGACTCATCATGTACTTATGTAAAGCTCCATTTAGTGACTTGCTGGCGTAATAAATTGTATGAAAGATTTTGTTGCGCTTTTGCCCTAACATGGCTCCTTGAGCGATACCACTTTCTTCACACATCACCTCAAATGGTTTGAACAAATTTGGGCTAAAGATCACTGGGGTAGAGATTCACTTTTCCTTCGAACACTCAAAAGTTTTTGAGCAAGCATCATCAAAAAGAAACTCCGCCTCTTTCTCCAATAGCTTACACAATGGGTGTGCAATTAGAAATCTTTGATGAATCTTCTATAGAACCCTGAATGACCCAAAAAACTCCCAATATCTTTTATATAGATAGGTGATGGCAACTTTTCAATAACCTCGATCTTTGCTTTGTCTACCTCCAATCCCTTTTGTGACACCTTGTAACCTAGGACTATGGCTTCCTTGACCATGAAATGACATTTTTCCCAATTGAGGACTAAGTTGGTTTCTACAAACCTTTGAAGGACCTGCCCAAGACGAGCCAAACATGTCTCAAATGAATCACTTACAATTGAGAAATCATCCCTGAAGACTTCTAATGTTTAGAATTTCTCTATTCACGTAATCAACGATAAAACTTTCAGTACGAGGGTCTACGATCGTGTGATAGTATAGTAACCCAACCGAGGGTTAGGGTCCTATCCCAAGGGAGTGGTCTTGAGAATTAATAGAAAAATAAAATTTGGTTCTAACTGGTCGTAGCTAAAGACATTAACGATTAAAAATATTGTATATTAAAGGGTAGACACATAAGTGTCAAATAACAATTTGGGGTTTTTGTCACAAGTATAGCAAACACAACAAAAATAACAAAGAAATTAGGTATGGGGAAGAGTTCTTGGGGTGTGACCGCAATACATGCTAACATAAATAGTTGGGTACATGTTTTCGATAGGAAATTTGCAAGATAATAGTGACTAGGCGAAGCTTTAGATGGAAATAAGTTCCCTCTTGGGCAACTTACCCCATTTCAAATGTGTTCCTCTCGAACACCCATTTGTCGCATGAGGAACATCCTACGCCTTACCCCACTCACTCTCTCGAGATGAGTGTTAGGATATGGGTCTAGGGCTCACCCTCTTAGGCTGAACCTCATGTTGACCCACTCCTTAGGCCATTAGTCTAGTGGTCTTTGTTTCACGACCTCCCTCTCAGGCAACTTACCCCGTTTCAAATGTGTTTCTCTCGGACACCCATTTGCTGCATAAAGACCAGCCTACGCCTTACCCCACTTACTCTCTCAAGATGAGTGTTAGGATATGGGACTAGGGCTCACCCTCTCGGGTTGAACCTCTTGTCGACTCACTCCTTAGGCCATCAGTCTAGTGGTCTTGGTTTCGCAACCTCCCTCTCGGGCAAGCCGAAAACACATGGGTGGCTTTGTATTTGCACCTACAAACCCATTAAATTAAACCACAACCACTAGGTGAAATCACCATTAAAATACATTTAATCTATCAGCAAACAAGACCCAACAATAATATCAACACATATTTGCTAAATCACACCCCAAGAATGGGGTTTTTTTTCCACACATCAAGAGATAGAAATTTATACCTTCGACGATGTTGAAATCAAATGGGTATAGAGAAATAAGTCTTGATTTGAGCAAAGAAGGAAGAATCCAAGAGGCCCACTTCCAAATTGAAAGAGGTGAAACCCTTTTCTTCTTCAAGTCTTCAAACCCTTACAAACCTAAGATAAAAAGTCTAAAAATTATATTCTAAATCTGATACTAAAAATTTATACTAAAGTCTCCTTCTAAAATCTGATTCAAAAATCTCATTCTAAGCTATAACTCTCAACGAGTATTTATAATTTCCAAAAATTTGTGCTGCGGCGGATCACTCGACGATATTAGTCAGAATCGCTGATCAACTCAGCGATTCACCCTTTGGTGAAGTTCATCACCGTCTTGCACCATCTTTCGACATCGTCGTGCTCTTGGTCATTGGGCAACATAGTACTGCTTTGCAGACCTTCTCGGCGATGCGCCGATTGCTCTCTTTTTCTTCCAACTTGATCCTTTCCTTCAGGGCTCAGCACACTGGAACAAAAGGCAAAGTGAGACCCTTTGGCGATTTTCCAAGTGGACTTGTCGATCCTCAGGTCTTCGTTGTTTGTTCTTTTCAGCCTTTTCGTTTCTTTTTCCGAAGTAGTGTCCATGCTTTCTTTTAAACTTCAAACCCCTAAAACTTAAAGGTTTTCATCAGATATTGAGATAAAATAAGCATTTGAGGACACAATTTCTATTAAAATATAGCCCTACATGAGTCCAATTTGTGGACTCATCAACACCCCCAACTTAAACTTTTGCTTGTACTCAAACAAACTCAAGTTCAGCTGTTCAAAAAGGGTGTCTCAAACTGTGCTACACAAGACTCAATCATGAATGTACACAACAAGACTTCAAATTAGTGATGTGAAGATACAATTGTCTACTCAAAGATTCAAGTTGTGACACACCATTACCAAAGATTCTCATGCTCACAATACTTTCTACCAATGTAAGTTCAAGCTCAACGAAAGTATCTAAATTCCCTCACACAAAGAATGATTCCATATTCACACACAGAGGTTAATCAATTTAAGATCAAGAATCAGATGCAATGCTCACACTCAAAAATAAGAACACAATGCATGATTTCACCCATAGGTTTGCCCTTATTTTCCAATTGACTTTCGATTCGGCTTACTCAAGATCAAAAAGGTCTTTTCAAGGCTTGTAATGGGGCTGAGTGTATGGTCATTTTAGGCTCAGTGACTTCTTCATCCTCATGAGATGTGGTGTTCTCAAAACGTCATTTTCCTTTACCTTGTCACTTTTTCTTCCAGTGCTTCTAAGTCATCCTTTCATTCACTCTCCATGTATTGCTTGGAAACCCAACTGCTTTTGCACCTTTATTCAAAAATTGTATAAATATATATAAAATTTTTTAGAAGGGTTTCCATTTTGTTTGCAATACCATGGGTTAGACAGACCTTTTCATGCACTTCTTGACTTCTCATTTTCCTTTTTACCACACCCCCAACTTAGGCTTTTGGCCTAAGTTGTCTATTCACTAAACCACAAATCAAGAGGATTATAGGTAGTGGGTTAAGTAAGGTCTAGGGTTCATCAAGTTTCTTCCAAAGAAAGGTAAGGCTCAAGGGGTGTTCAAAAGAGTTTGACACGCTCACGGGTAGGCCACAAAAGAGGTATATGTCAAATTTGGCTCACACTCTTTAAAATTGCCTAAGATCATCTCAAGAGTACACCTTTCTAAATCAATCAGACTACCGGGGCAAATTCTAGGTTTATTCATGCATAGTTCAAAGTAAGCTAACCATACAAGGCATCGACACTTAAGTCAAACAAGACTACACACTTTCTCTAGTGTGCAACGGTCATTACAAGAGAATCAATTCGATAAATGGTTAATCCCAACAAGATGCAAAGAGTTCACATATTATCTATGCAACTTCATTTGGTCTCGTCGTAGCCGCACATTCATGTTCATTCGATTGGGAGCACCATTTAAGTCATCAGTATTGATCGGAACCGAGACTTAAATTTTGCGAAAGAACAACGACATTCAACACAAATGGTGGCAAAATTTTTTGGAAAGGTCAAAACTAAGAAAATTAAGATAAAAAAGAGGAGCCATGAGCTCAAACATCCACGAAAATCAATATATAACACAATTAAAAAACAAAGCAATCCAAATATACACAAAAAAACAAATATTCATAACAAGTAAACAAGGTGGGCATCACCCCACCACAAAAAAAAAATTGTCCTCAAATGCAAATAAGAGTGTTCAAAAGTAAAAGTTTAATAAGACAGATAGGGAGGTAAAGAAAGGTCATGTCTATGCAGTCTCTCTCTCTATCAGAGTCTCAGTGGCTGGTGTAGCCGTCTGTGCATGGGCATCAGTTCCCGGAGTAGCCTCAGATGGAATAGCAATGCCAGATCCACTAGGATCTGCTATGGACGTCTCAGTCGACGCTGTTTGGATCATCTTCTGCACTACCGCTTCTATAATATTTGGCAAGTTCCTGAATAAGTCATCCTATCTGCTCTCCTGTGTCTCCTCAACATTCACATATATCAACTTCTCCTCAGTTTCTGCATCCGACTCTGCATGCCCTATAACATCCCTTTGTACATCTTCGGTAGTAGCTGGAGGAATCCCTGAGGTATCAGAAGCATCCGCATCATCCGCTCTCTGCATCAGTATAGTGAAGTCGGTAGCCTTCAAATATGCTACATCCTTCTTTAATTCTACTATTTCGGTTTTTAATGCTTAAACCTCAGGTGTCTCTCCCTGTCTGTTCTCGCAAGCAGTGACTCTAGCAGTCAGATCATCAATCGTGGTCCTAACAGGGGTTAATGCAGTCAAGATGGCACTTTCAATCATCCTTGAGATGGATCTCTCCAATCGCGTCACCCTCACATCCGCTGAATAGGCTAGTCGCCCCATCTTCAGGATCATGGCATAAGTGACCCTGGTAGGCTAAGAGGAAGAGGAGGCACCTGGGGTCTGAGAAGAAGGAGCAGGTATACCTGAAGACTCCGAGGCCAGAGTAGATGAAGGTTCTTCTGTTGGTAATGAGTCAACATCTACCTCTGGAGAAGTATCTACTGGAGTTGTTCTCCTCCCATCAGCCTCATCTCATGTGAACTCAGCCTCTATACGCCAGATATTAGTGGAGGAGGATGGGGTGACCTCTATATCGCTAGCAGGATCCCGGGGTACTATAGCATGCTGGCATAACTCAGTGATCAGGACAGGAAAATGTAGAGACGTTTGTGTCTGTTTGGCTCTCATAGCCATCTCCTGTGAAGTAGTCCCAAGTCCATCCGCCTCTTAGCCATGATAGAACCAAGGCAAGCTGCCTTGGGATGACACAAAATGGACTCATTCTGGGATGGCATGATAGTGCTGCTGATGAAGCCAAACCAGTACCTGGAGGCAATATTCATATCCCTCTTCTCAATCGAAGCTCCTGCCCCATCCACCTCAGGGTGGTATTCGAGATCATTGGACCTAACCAACCTTTTAAGTCATCCAGGGATGGAGCAATAGGGAAACTTTGGTAGGGCAGTACCGAGTGTAGCGGTCGACCCAATACAGTATTAATGTGCTTGATGTGACACTCAACCTCCTTGCCTCAAACCATAACCGACTTTACTGGTCGGAACTCACCAGCCTTCTTCTTATTCTTTGGGACCAAATTTCCATAGGCTACGTAGAATTCCCGGATCCAGGAAGGGATGTAAGGACCCCGTGGCCTAGTAAACTGCTCCAACTCATGATATCTGAGTGTGTCAAACACCTCAGCGTGCTTGCCTTCCAAACCCTCCATAGATAGTAGTTTTTCTTCTAGAATGGTTCGTAAACCATCACCTTTCAATCTGTTTAACAACCTCGGTGGAGGAACTATAGGAAGTGCGGGAGTTGCTGAGGGTGACTGGGCTGGCACTGAGTCTGTAGTTGGAGGAGAGGCAACTGAGGGAGTACTAGCTGCTGTGTGCTGAGATCTGGTTCGGAGTTCATCCCTTCGGTTAATCAGAGGCTATTCATCCTCTGGTTCATCAAAATCGATCTCAATAGCTACTCCTTTTTTAGCTATATGTTTCTTCCTCTTTCCTTTGTCTCCCGACTGGAGGTTATCCCCTCTCCTCTTTGGAGGATTTGATCCTCCTTCATTGATTGTAATGCCTTTAGTCTTTTTCTGTGGTTGCTCAGTCAAGTTGGTGCGAACCATATCTGGAAAAAAATGGAGAGAAGTTAAGAAAACACAATCATTCTCTAGTACACCAAATCTTGTTGCAGATAGACTCATCGGTTCCGTCGGTGAATCACCAAACCACTTTGGTGAGCTTAGTCTGGCTTGTCAATGAGGTTGGCCAAATAATTAAGGTAAGTTGGCGGTAGGAAAGTCCTCTCGGTGACTCACCAAATACTTTCGGCGAGCAAGAGTTTGTCCACTGAAAGTTACTGTGCATAAGGGTCTCAGGGGTGGCATACGAAAGGCGATCAATATTACTTTCGGTGAGTCGCCCAGTACGTTCGGTGACCCATGACTTCTCGCCGAAAGTTACAGTCTCATCCATCTTGACCTGGTATTAAGGGTGAGATGGAGACATTGGGCGAACCGCCGAACGACTTGGCGAGCTCGACCCAGCCTACCGAATGGTTCAACGTGCCTATCTTCAATCCATCTTCTCGAATTCAATCCCGCAAACCACAAAAGCAAAATAAAAGCATGCAATAAAAAAATTCAAATGATACCCATACTACCCATCACCTCTAAACACTCAGATTTCCTCCGGACTTGCTGCATTTGGCCATATGACAATATTTGTTCTTAAGAGTGGTGTCACCTTCTCTATCATTGAGAAAATATTCCATATATAGCGCAAACAAGGGCTACTGAGACTTCACCCAAACAATTAGAGCAACATGCGATCACAATCCAACTCATTATACAACACAGAGATTACGAGCATTTGACAATCAGTCAACACATGCAAGTTTTTTGAGTTAAAGTACGCATACAATCATTCTAATCCTATCAGAGAGGCCCAACACACATCACTATGAGACAATCATCACAAATGAGTACAAAAACTTTCAAATGTAAATATGGGAAAAGGAAACCAACCTTCAATGTCAATTAAATTCGATTTGAAAAGCTAGGCGGAAAAGTATTCCAATTCAGAGCACAAGTCCCAAACTAAAAAGCTAGAGTAATGCTAAATTGAAGAAAATGCTACCTTAGTGTAAAGTTAGGAGATTTGTGAGCGAGGGAAAGTGAGAGATTTCAAATTTTTGGACCTTTGGCCTTTATAAATCGTTTAATTCGCTCTAGTTCAGCGACGTTAGTTGCGATCGCCAATATATGCGGTGATTCGCCGAGTGGCCCCTTGTCCCACCGATTGCTACAGACTTGTCAATTTCTTAGGAGCAAGATGGCGGTCTAGGTTGAGATCACCGACCCGATCGGTGACACGCAGACCTGTTCAGCGGTCCACCGACTAACTATTTTCTTGCCAATCTGCATTTTTCATCACTTTTCCTCATTCAAACCTACACCACTAACACACCATTATTTGTAAAAGCAAATGTAAGCATTTAAAATATTGGGTTGCCTCCCAAGAAGCGCCTTATTTAACGTCGTGGCTCGACCCAAGTCCTTACTCACTTCTATTAGTTGGGTTGGCCCTAGTGTCACTAGGTAACCCCAATAGTTCGTTTGAATGAAGAAGAGGCACCGCATAATTCAAAAGTGTCCTGATCAGTTGGATCGATCTACAATGAGAGCCAATCATTTGACTCAACACTTCAATACTCTCCGTCATCTCTTCCAACAGTTAATCCTGTTCGGTGTCTTTTTGAAAAATGATTTGGAGTGTGTCCTCGACACGATTGTTCTCCCTGTATCTTGACTGCTTTCTCTTGTGAGGAGGTATGTACCTCCCAGGACTCTTGCACTGGTTTTCCACCTCTATTATTCTGGTGGCCAACTCATTCAGCTGAGTTACAAGTGCGGTTAACTCAAAGTCTCTCTTGACTTCTTGGCTCGACCTAATCGAGCTGCCCACATTCCCAACGTCCATCTTTGGGGAACCTACCTACACCAACAAATTTAAAGAAAACAAAACTAAAAATAAGGTTAGTAAACTACAACTAAGAAGAACAAAAATTCTACTAATCCAAGAATTCTAAAGTAACACCACTCCCCGGCAGTGGCGATATTGTGATGGTTAGAATTTCTATATTCACCTAATCAATGACACAACTTCTAGTACGATTGTCTACGATCGTGTGATAGTATAGTAACCCAACTGAGGGTTGGGGTCGTGCCCCAATGGAGTGGTCTTGAGAATTAATAGAAAAATATAATTTGGTTTTAACTAGTCGTAGCTAAAGACATTAACGATTAAAAACATTGTAAAATAAAGGGTGGACACAAAAGTGTCAAATAACAATTTGGCGGTTTTGTCACAAGTATAGCAAAAACAACAAAAATAACAGAGAAATCAGGTATGGGGAAGAGTTCTTGGGGTGTGACCGCAATACATGCTGATATACCGTGAGTTTACGATATTTCTAATACATTTCACTTACAAGTTGTGTGTGTCTAGGGCCGTTTCGTATTGGTTTTTATGTGTTTTTATCATATTTAGCAAGAAAAGATGTTCAGGCACGAAATTTAAGAGACAGCTGACATAAATGCAGAAAAGGGCATCTACAGAGGTGATCTACGGACCGTAGGTCCATTGACGCTCCGTAGATGGTGGTCGTAGATCATCAGCCAAGTCATGGAGGCAAATCAGGGAAATTTGACCAAGTGTGGAACCACGGTGGCCATTGACGGTCCGTAGATGGATCTACGAACCGTACTATTGATCCATAGATGGATATTGCGAGGGTTCCAGTACCTAATTTGTGAAGATTCTAAGTGTGGAGCTACGGAGGGGGATTGACGGACCGTAGATCGATCTACGGTCCGTACTGCACATCCGTCGTTTGCTTTAGAGAAGCTGAATTTTGGAAACTGAAATATTTTCCAAGTCTTGGCTGATGAAAGGGACTCACGGACCGTAGATCCATTGACGGTCCGTGAGTCAGTCTCGTGGATCGAAGACGCGTGCCTGAACGATGCCTTCCTTATTTTGTTTCCCTTTTAATTTAGGACTTGTTTTCTATAAATAGGGCATGTAAACCTCGTTTTTGGAGGTTAGACATTATTATTCTATTCTAGTCCATGACTTGGGAGATTAACTTGTAACTTTAGCAATTCTTAATTTCCTAAGTTTGTTTTGAAGATTTTGGTATTGCAATTCAAGTTGAATTTCTGGGTTTATTCTTCTTCTTACGTAAGTTCATAATTCTTTTATCGAAAACAATGAATTGTGTTCATGTGATTATGGGTAACTAAACTCCACAACTAGGGTTGTGGGAACCATGAAAAATTAACAAAGTATGAATTGTAAATAAACAATTCTTGAATAGTGTAGTGCATGCATTGATATTCTTTCGTTTAGAAGTCTTTTTAGCGGTTGCAAACGTTAGAACTCGCCTTGTTGCTACTTGCCGGATCAAGGAAGTAATCAACAAGAAAGGAATTATCAACATAGATTTAGTGTGATACTATCTAATAGGCTACTGTCGATTGGTGCGAAGTAATAACTAAGATAAACATCAATTATGATGTCTAATATGGGGTAAAGGTAAAGGTTAGTAAATTATACACACGTAGCCAGACCAAGGTGCGGGGTGAAATTCTCTAGATGCCGGACCAAGGATTTAGAGATACCTAACTTATCACTTAGCATGTAATACACTAGGAGAGGATTGTTATTACTAAGATTACTGCGTTATGAGCTTGTGGGGAACACGTCTACCCTAGTTATTTCTCTCATCTTGATAACAACCAAAACCAACTTTTGATTATTGATTATTTATTAAATTCTTACAATTTGTTTCACAAAACCCCCCTTTTTATTACCTGTTTTGTTGGAAGTAATTTGACTAATTGAATATAATTGTTAGTTAAAGTAAAGTCTAAACCATTTTCCTCGTGGGATCGACCCCAGCCTACAAGTTGGGTTCTTTACTTGATAACGATCGCTTATGCTTCTTTAGGGAGGTGTAATTTGAGCGTATCAAATTTTGGCGCCGGTGCCGGGGAAATTGGCTTTTAGA
>JAJOOS010008134.1:0-49876 GCA_029582725.1 Solanum chiquidenum | reverse complement strand
ATAATAATATTTGATAATAATATATTTGAACAAATAAAAGGAAAAGAATTAGACCTAAGCGTAGAAAAAATATTCGAAATACCAACAATAAGAAATTGGTTTAAACGACAAAAAGAAGAATATTATGTAGTAAGTCAAAGAGAAGATATCATAGATTGCAAATACACTAAAGGAAAGACTAAAATACCAATAATAAACAAACGAATAATATATAAAGAAATACAAGATATTAAGGCTAAAAATCTAATTAATTATGTACATTTAGGAGGAACATAAATACTAATAAAAGCATGTTTTAGAGAAGGAATAGATACACCCATAGAAATATACTTGGCGGATGATAGAATCATACAATCCATAGGAAAAAGTATAATAAGTGCAGTAAAAGATAACCTCATATACCAAAAATTTAAATTTATAATAAGTGCTAACTACTCAATAGCAATAAATAATAGAAACATAGATAAATCACTAGTATTATATTGGAAAATGTCAGGAATAGAATTAGCACCAGGAAGTAATAATAAAAAGTTATAAGACTTTAATCTTATATATACTTAAAGATATAGAAATAATTGAATTAAGAAGAACTATATGGGAAAAAATATTTGATGACTACGAATTAGAAGATACATCAAATCAACAATGGTATGAAATAGACCTACACGATCTATATTTAGATAATGAAAGAATAGAATGGTACGATCTAGAAATAAATTCAGATTAAAATGAATTACGAATATTAACAATATTGGATAGAAGCTATGGAAAATATAAAATTATTAGAACAATTAATGGAAAATAATTTACATATGTACCAAAGAACCCAAGATATGTTATATCTAGAATACATCATAAATACCATAAAATAAATATCAAGATTAAAACCTTTAGCTAAAGAATATTATAATATAACCTTTAGCCAGACATAAGATGAATTCCGCATCGAAAAATGGTGATCACTCTATCTCATTTACAATAAGTGTGATCAATAACACGAAAATACCTCGAAACAAGCTTGAAACCCTAAGAAACTTGATCCTTCTCTTTCCGGATTCGTTCCGCTTATTCTTCGTCTACAAACAATCATACTAACACGGAAATCAAACTAATTACCCGAATTGCTAACAATTCTATGAACACTAGATCATACCCATGATCTCAAGTATCCATAATAGGGTTGTTTCCACCATATTACCCAATCTATTACGTTCTACGGATTGAAAAATGGATTCGAAGAGTGAAAAGCTTTACCTTTAGCCTCAAGAATGGTGGAAAACTATCAAGAGTCGCCTGGGGTTCGTTCCTTAGCTCTAAAAATTGAGAAGTGCAAAATAAAGTCGTTCTAGGGTTTGTTTACGACTTTAAGTCGTGCCTGGCCCGCTACAACGATCCTTACCCCGCTACAACGGTCCTCACCCCGCTGCAGCGACCCCGCCAGAGCGACCAATACCACCGCCAAAGCTGCTTGCACGAAACAGTGAGGTATTTTAATAATTCCAAGTCTCTCATTTCACAACACACCTTTAACAAACGACGTGCAAAAAATACCATTCACACTAAGATCAATTTTGGGAGTTCTACTCACCCGAATTCTATTCCGTAAAGTCTTACGGGTTCCTTAACGACTTATCTAACTACTCATGTAATCAAAATCACAATTAAATCAAATGATTGTTACCAAAATTCCCGACTAGATTAAGAAATTCCAAGTTACTACGAAAAAGTTTTCCAACCCAAATTTTTTCCCTGTTGGCTTTTCTATAACGACGGAACCCAGTCGTTACAATAGATACCAATTTACCCATATCTTGTCCCCGAGTGGCAAACTTAGGAAAATAGGGTAAGGAAAGAATGAAGTAGTACCTGAATCGATGAACAATTGGGATACTTGTCTCGCATGTCCCTCTTAGTTTCCCAAGTAGCTTCCTCAATTGGACTATACTTCCATTGAACTTTCGCAGACTTAATCAAGAATTGCAATCGGTTCTTCCTTATATTGGAGGTCTTTGTCTAACACAATTGAGTCCCACTTAATGATGTAATCCCCGCCACCATGATATCATTTTAACATGGATACATGAAATACCGGATGAACTCCCGATAGGTTAGGAGGTAAAACCAATCTATACGCTACCGGTCCTACACATTCAAGAACCTCAAAGGGACCAATGTATCGTGGACTTAGCTTACCTTTCTTGCCAAATATCTTCACCCCTATCATGAGTGATACCTTAAGAAGAACATTATCACCGGTTTGAAATGCCATGTGAGTACTTTATGATCTGCATACTGCTTTTGTCTATTCTGGGCTGCTAGAAGCTTAACTTGAATACTTCTCACCTTATCTTGAGCATCCTTCACTAAATCTACCCCCAATAGTTTCACATCTCCAGCCTCGAACCATCCTATGGGTGATCTAAATCCCCTCCCATAGAGTGCCTCAAATGGTGCCATAGCTATGCTGGAGTGATAACTATTATTATAGGAGAATTCACACAAAGGTAGGAACTTTTCCCAATGCCCTACAAAATCAATCACACAAGCCCTCAGCATGTCTTCTAACACTTGAATAGTCCTCTCTGATTGCCCGTTTGTCTGTGGATGGAAGACGGTATTAAAAGTGAGTTGTGTGCTCAATTAATCATGTAGTTTCCTCCAAAACTTGGATGTGAATTGGGTACCACGGTCTGAGATGATCGAGACGGGCACCCCATGCAACCTCACTGTCTCCTTCACATAAACTTTAGCCAATTGTTCAGCATTATAATCTATTCTTACTGGAATAAAATGGCTTGATTTAGTCAATCTATCAACCACTATCCAAATAGAATCAAACTTCCCCATAGTCTTGGGAAGACTAACCACAAAATCCATGGCTATCCTCTCCCACGTCCATTCCGGAATTGGCATTCTTTGGAGTAAACCGGCAGGCCTTTGGTGTTCATATTTCACTTGTTGACAATTTTAACACTTAGCCACAAACTCCGCTATATCCTTCTACATATCTAGCTACCGATAAATTCGCTTCAAATCTTGGTACATTTTGGTCACACCCGGATGAATAGAATATTGCGAACCATGGGACTCTATCAACAACTTTTGAATCAAATCATCAACTCGAGAAACAAAAATTCTCCCTTTAAAATTGAGCACACCTTCCGCATCAAGAGTGGTCTCTTGTGGCTTACCAATCATAATATTTTTCTGAAGTTCATTCAAATTTTCAACAATTGCCTTGATCTATTCAATGAATGTGGCCCTTACTTCGATACTAGCTAAAAATTCCACCTCTTTCTGAGATGCCCAACTGCATCAACTTTGACTCTAAGAACTGAATTTCCTTACCCAAAGGTCGCTTGGTTGCACTTAAGCAAGCTAAACTACCCATACTTACCGCCTTTCAACTCAAGGCGTCTGCCACTAAATTAGCCTTATCCGGATGGTATTGAGTGGTGAAATCATAACCCTTAAGTAACTCCATCCACCTTCGTTGTCTCAAATTCATATCCTTTTGAGTGAACTCATGTTGCAAACTATGATGATCAGTAAACACCTCACACTTAACACCATAGAGGTAATGCCACGAGATCTTAAGAGCAAACACTACCGCTGCCAAATCTAAATCATTTGTTGGATAATTCCTATCATTCACCTTTAATTGACGCGAGGCATAAGCTATAACATTCTTATCCTGCATCAACACAACACCCAAACTAGAATGTGAAGTATCACAATAAAATATTTACCTTCAACCGATAATGTTAGAACAGGCACAGTGGTCAAAAGATGCTTGAGCTTTTGGTAGCTCTCCTCACACTTTTCAGTACATTCAAATGGTATCTTGTTTTTGGTCAAGTTAGTCGAGTGAGTGGCAATAGAACCAAAGTTTGTCACAAATTGACGATAATAGCTAGCGAGCCCCACAAAGCTCCTAACTTCCGTCACATAATTCTTAATCGCCTCAATCTTTTGAGGATCTACCATTACCCCTTCTTTTGAGGATCTACCATTACCCAATACCACCCAAAACAATACGAATGTTGTCGGCATGCTCTTTCTCACTTTTCGAATAGACCAAAATATCTTCAATAAAGGCTATAGCAAATGAATCAAGGATTGGTTTGAACACCCCATTCGTCAAACTCATGAAAGCTGCAGGCGCATTGGTCAAACCAAAAGACATAACCAAAAACTCATAGTGCCCATAGAGAGTTCTAAACACCATTTTGGGCACATCCTCAAGCCTAATTTTCAACTGATGGTAGCCAAACCTTAGATCAATCTTATAGAAAACTGATGCACCTTTTAATTGGTCAATAAGATCATCTATTCGAGGCAAATGATACTTGTTTCGAATAGTGACCCTATTCAATTATCGGTAATCTATACACATTCTCATACAACCATCATTTTTCTTAACAAACAACACTAGAGCACCCCATGGAGAAGCACTAGGGCGAATAAATCCCTTATCAAGAAGCTTTTGGATTTTAGCCTTAAGCTCTCTTAATTTTGTCGGAGCCATGCGATATGGAGGGATAGAAATGGGATGAGTACCAGGTTCTAAATCAATGCAAAAGTCTATATCTCTATCCGGAGGCATACCACGTAAGTCATTAGGAAACACTTTTCTAAATTCTAACACCACAAGAATAGACTAAATGGATGGAAACTCAATCTCAACATCCCTAATATGCGCCAAATAAGCCAAACAACCCTGCCCTATCAATTTGTTAGCTCGAATGGAGGATATGATCTTAGCTTGCTTAGTCTTGTACACCCCTTCCCACTCTAATTTTTCCCTTCCTGGAATTTCTAGAGTTACAGACTTAGTATTACAATTAAGCACAACATAGTAGGGGGACAACCAAGTCATGCCTAAGATTATATCAAAATCAGTCATATCCAAAATCATTAAATCAACCCAAGTCTAAAAACCCATAAACAAAATAGGACAAACACGATAGACATGGGTGACTATGACTGACTCTCCAACTGGGGTAGAAACATGGATCGGGACATCAAGTATATCACAAATCATAGCAAATTTTGAGGCAAATCGCACGGATACATAGGGATAAGTAGAACCTGGATCAAATAACACATTAACCATCTGGTCACAAATAAAAATAGTACATGTGATCATCGTGTCAGACCCCTCGGCCTCATTCTTTCCTAGAAAGGCATAATACTGAGCCTTATCATCTTGAAGAGCCACTTTCCTTCCTGGTTGCACGTTATTCCTGCCTGCATTACCATTTCCTCTACCTCTACGGCCTCGCTGATTACCTCCTTGCCCACCTTGTAGATGTCCTCAACCATGATTACAAGACTGTTGTTGCGCAGAATCTAACACATGTAGGTGGGGACAGTCTCTCCTGATATGCCCAGGTTCACCACAGTTGTAACATGTATGATCAAATGATGGCCTACTTCCCGCTGAAGATGCGACTCCCTGGCTATCCTGAATCAAATTATGAGATGGAGTTCCTGAGTAATTACTTGTAGAAACAGCCATAGAGGAATAAATTGGCTTGGCTTCAAGCGTTGGCCTCCCTGAACCTCTGGAATGAGAACCTTGAAAGTTGCCAGAATTCTTGGCCCTTTTTGCCAATGCTTTAGCCTGACCGTCTCACCTCAGCTCCTCCACTTTCTTAACACAATCTATTACCTCATTAAAGCTCCTTCATACATATGTCATATGAACATATAATACCTGCAACTCAAAATTTAGTCCCTTAATAAATAAACGGATCCTCTCATCCTCAATAGTCACCAATTGAGTAGCATATCTAGACAATGCATGGAACTTGGCCTCATAAGTAGCCACAAATATACCACTTTGTTCCAAATCCATAAAATTATCTTTCTTATGATCCTGCAAAGTTCTAGGCACATATTTCTCCAAAAATAGAGCATAAAACTGGGTTCAAAAGAGTGGAGGTAAAGTTGAAGATCTACATTCCATGTAAGCTCTGCACCACTGCTTAGCCTCACCTTGACGTTGAAAAGTCACGAACTCAACTCCATGTTGATGGACAATTCCCAACTTATGAAGTCTCTCATAGCAATCTGTCACGACCAGGGGTTATCCCCTAGATGAAACATGGCGTAGTTGACCCCGAAGGGGTCGCATACACGCCCTTAGCATAATCATACACATAATGTCATAAGAAATAATGCAAAAAATTAAAACATTTCTAAATAGGAGTCAGCCTTCAAATTTCATATATAAAGTGGTTGTGGAAATACTAGACTTGTCTCATTAAAAACCATCAAAACATAAGAGTACGAAGTTAGGGACTTAATCCTTTACATCAATGAAAGTCTTAACATAAGAAAACACTAATGAAACTAAGACTGAAATAAACAACTCGTCCTCTAACTGGAGGACTCACTAAAACATAGGGAATAGTCGACCCAAGCTTTACTTTAAAGAAGGAAGTAATAAATCAACATCTGGGACCTACACTCATAGTATGTAGAAAGAAGGGGTTAGCACAAATATGTACTAAGTATGGAAATATGGATAAAAACATTTAAATATGCTTAATAGGACATTTTTCTTGGAAGTATGCATGTATCAAGTTTGTAAAGCCAACATGCATTTTTCAACATAGAAGCCAAGCTATAGTCACAATGCACTCATAACATAGTAATATCAATACCTTAGCAACCTGTAAGAATACTTGTGCAATGTATGATTGGCATCCCATAATACCAACCTTACTAAGCATCCCTTTGAAGCCACATATTCAGTAACATCATATTCAAGCTTACCATGATCCATACTCATAAATGAGGAATTATACAAGTACATAGACTAAACACAAAGAAATTCATCTATTCATAGCTTATCATACCATAAGGAAACCATTCTATAACGTCCTAATGAGTCTCCTTGTGCAATGTAAAAGTGAAGTCCCATACTCCTACCAAGTAAACCCATTAAGAAGTCATAGTATAGTTCCCATCATATCCATTATCTTATTATTATTATTAGGGAAGATTAGCCATAACCGACATAGACCATGTGAGCTACATGGAATCCAGTGTCATAAAACCCCACACCGAAAGAAGGCGTTCTTACTTGCCGAAGGTAGAACTAATCATATTTAGCTTCCAAGTGGATCCACTAACTAAGTCCTATGTTTGGCACATAGTTATGGGATAGGGAGATTGTTACTAGAAACCCAACCTATTGCATTAGCGGAGGAGTTTCCATCTCATGAGTTTACTATAGATGACCCAACCTATTGCATTAGCGGAGGAGCCTTTTCCTCATTGTCCATATCTACTCGGTACAAAACATTATTCCCAATTATACATAATTAGCATTAAATTGTACTTACATGTGTGAAGGCGTACTTTACCCTTCATTCAATACAATTCACTAAATAGATCATAGATTCATTTTGGTGAGAACTACCTTTCACCTTAGAACCATTATTATAGGGTGAGTAACTTTCACCTCATTATTCATAGTGTTTTCATGAGAACTAGCCATTCAATCAACACAACAACATCAACATCATCCTAGACAAATTATACATAAACATGTGTAAGGATAGGGGAAATTAGTCTTCCAACAACACCTCAATTCACCCAATTAGTCATAGGATTCTCACCTTTCAAATGAGTTCTTAAGTTCATCAATAACTAGAAACAATCATGAACAATCCTTCACAATTTACCCTTTTCAATATCAAGAACCAAGTCTCACAATTTCGTTTAAGATATGCTATTATCAACATGAACAAGATGAGGTTTCATAACCAAACTAACATAACCACAATTCATAGTAGTAATCATATTACATCAATAACCTCGTTAAAATTCATGAAATTGGGGTCATGGGGTAGTTCATGGGTTCATGGGGAATTTTACTATAAAATCACCTTTAAAACGTCAAATCATCCATAATATACATAAAATAATATAATGAAAACGTTTTTAGGAAGAACCCATGGCTAGAATGAAAACCCTAGTTTTTGAATCTTACACCCATTTTCAAAATTGAGTTGAGAGAGCTTCATGACGGAAAGTATTCCATGAATCAAAGTTCCCATACCTTTGTTGAAGCTTTCCCACGAAATTTGGAGTAAAACCTTGATGTTTGAACCCTAACCTTGACCTTCTTCTTTGTTGTTCAATGGAGAAACCTCTTAAGAGAGAGAAAAGAGGATTTTTGAATTTTATTTGGGAGTTTAAGTTTTAGGTCTTGAAAATGTATGAAAGATGACTTAAAACCATATATAAAACACCCCCTAAAATATCCAAAACACCCCTCACTTAATTAGATGAAATAAGGAAAAGACTTAGAAGACCCTTATTAACTGGACCACATCCAGGTTCACGATCACCCTCACGAGCCGTGGTGAGGACCACGACTCATGGTGCTTGCCGTGAAGATTGGGGCAGTAGCTCCTTCATGGTGGCACAAGGCTCATACGCCCAAGGCATCACCACGAGGGGCTCCACCAGCCGTGGGGAAGACCACGAGCCATGGTACCTCACATGGTCCTTGAGGCAGTGGCCTTGCCACTTGGGACCATTTTCCATTTGCCCAAGTCAACTCCATGAGGCCTTCCACAAGCTGTTGTCATGACCACGGGCCATGGTGATGGCCATAGAAGTTGAGGCAGTAGCTAGGGAATTTGTGGCCAATTTCCCATGGCCAAGGCATGGCCACGCCCACCTTCACGAGCCGTGGTGAGGACTACGACTCGTAGTCCTTATCGTGAAGGTTGAGGCAATAGCTAATGGCTAGGGGCAGCCCTGGCCTTTTGGCTTTGGCTTGGCACCTTGGCCATGACACTTACCTCATGGCCTTGACCCCTATACCCTCATTCAAGACGTTCATCCCACAATTAGGCTCTAGTTTAACTTATCATTTTCCGGAGTGTTACACAATCAAAGATAAACTCATAAGAATCCTCACTCTCAGAACCAAGAAAGACATGAGGCTTTAGCTTCAAACACTTAGTCAACATTTCATGCTCATTACCAGTCATAACAGAACCCAACAAAGGACGAAAGAAAGCATCAGTACCTACGTTTCCACCCACCTTGGGGGTAGTGATAGCAATAGGAGGATTGGAGGGAGCTTGAGTTGCTTGGGGAAAAGGAAACACTCCAGGACCAACAAACACTTGCAGGAATGACATGATCTGTTGGGCTAACACTGGGTCTATGGGGGGAACACCGGTAGTCTAAACCTGCACCTCTTTCTCTTGTTCAACCTCTTCAATATTCTCAACCTGAACATTCTCCTCTATCTTTTCATGATGAATGGGAGGGACCTCATTTTGGGGAATATTTTCGACCGGTACCCCATCTCTAGTAGGTGCTACTCTTCCACGACCTCTACCTCTAGCTATTTCTATACCGCTACCTCGACCGTGACCTCTCGCTGCAGATTCCTCAGTTGGAGCATTGACGGGAGCTACGAGCCTGACACCATTGTATCTATTGTTAACCATCTGCAGATAGAAAAGTAAAGGAGGTTAGATACCAATTTGAATCGCCAGATACCAATTGGAATCAAGTTATAGCATGAAAGGAGACAAGAGAAAACAGAGAGATTTCCTAAAGTCATATAGCCTCTCGAAGAAAAGTAAAGGCATCCCCGTACCATTCTGCAAGACTCTACTAGACTCATTTTGGTACATCGAGATCAATAAACCTAGGCTCTAATACCAACTTTGTCACGACCCAGACCATGTTGATTGACTCCCACACTAACCCTTTGGTGGGAGAACCATTACTACAATCCAAACCAAGCAACTAATCCAAAACTAAGGCATTTAAGTTACGAAATTAAGTTAAATACTAAGGAAAGAAATAGAGTTCCCATAAACTCCAACAAAAGTCTAACAATAACCAATGTGGAAAATATGCCTAGAACCTGAAAGACAATGTACCAAAACATCTAAAGATCAACAAGTATAAACAAGAAGGGATACAGCCCCATACTAATGAACTAATAACTAATTAGAAAGTTTAAGTCCGAAATGTGGACATAGACGAAAAGAGAACTCATGGCAGCCTGGAAGAACTGGCTCACCCTTGAATTCGAATGATGATCACTGATCTTCTAAAGGAGGTCTGTCAATAGCCGCTTGAAGATGCCCTATACTCAACAAACAAAGAGCAAGTACAACATCAGTACACAACCACAACGTATTGGTAGGATCACGCGGCTATCTCACTAAATGTAACGTACATAAGTCAATACAACAATATAATCACATGCATATATTTGCAAGGATGGAAGTCCACAAAGGTGATTGCGATTGCAATTGGCCGCCCAAAAGAATGTTTTCATCATTGATGTAGGTATAAGGTAAGGCCTGAAAATTTGTTTCTTGAAGTATTTTCCTCTTAGTTTACAATGAAATTGTTTAGGCAGAAGAAAGGTTGAGTGAAAAGCTTTCGTTGTATTGGATCTCGGTTGACGTCTGGGGTTTCCTCTTACCCATTAAAATAAAAACGGTAAAGTTCGAGCATATACAATATCATCAACATTTACAAACAAGGTACAATTTCACATTCCTCAAGATACACAATTATATCAAATCATTGGTCCTCTCATGAAACCCAAACATTTAGCATACCAGAACATGGTACCCGATCCAATGATTATGCCGGAACGTGGCAACCGCTCCCATAATTATGCCAAAATGTGGCAACTGATCCAAGTTAGTTATACCAGAATGTGGCAACCGATCCATTTAACAAGCCAATATAACAATCACAATCACAATTATATTCTCATATTCATACAATTTAGTCATGATTCATGGCATTCATCATCCATCTATCTCATTTATAACAAGTGTGATCAATAATGAAGAAAGAACAAACATACATCACACAATCATAGAATCACAATCATCACCTACCTTAAAACAAGCTTGAAACCATAATAAACTTGATCCTTCCCTTTTCGAATTCGTTCCGCTTGTTCTTGGTATACAAAACAATTATAATAGCATGGGAATCAATAAACAATCACTAATACCCGAATTGCTAACAACTCTACGAACCCTAGATCATACCCATTATCTCAAGTGTCCATAATAAGGCTATTTCCACCATAGAATATAGATCAAAACACTCCCCAATCGATAATTACCCATTCTATTACGTTCTACGGATAGAAAAACGGATTTGTGGAGTGAAAAGCTTACTTTTAGCCTCAAGAATGGTGGAAAACTGTCAAGAGTCGCCTCGGGTTCGTTCCTTAGCTCTAAAAATAGAAAAGTGCAGAATAAAGTCATTCTGGGGTTTATTTACGATTTTAAGTCGCGTCTGGTCCGCCACAGTGGTCCTCACCCCGCTGCAGCAGCCCCGCCAGAGCGACCAAAACCACCGCCAAAGTGGCTTGCACAAAACAATGAGCTATTTTAATAATTCCAAGTCCCCCATTTCACAACAGACCTTTAACCAAAAATGCGTAGAAAATATCATTTACGCTAAGATCGATTCCGGGAGTTCTACTCACCCGAATTCAATTCTGTATAGTCGTACGGATTCCTTAACGACTTATCTAACCACTGATGTAATCAAAATCATAATTAAATCACTAGATCATTTCCAAATATCCCTACACCTTAATGATTCTGATTTCATCCAAATCTGGACTAGGTTGGGAAATTCTAAGTTACTACGAAAAAGTTTTCTGACCCAAATTTTTTCCCCATTGGCTTTTCTATAACGACGGAACACGGTCGTTACAATAATCTTTTATCTCTGTCGTGTTATGTTTCTTCACTTGTAAAAAAATATATCTTTTGAACATCCTTTCTTGCTAAAAATTATAGATGATCAAACCAAGATTCCGTCACATCATTTATGTATTTTCCTAAATAGTGGTTTATATATTTATTCTACATGAAACCAAATACATCAATTTCTATAGAATAGAGGCTGAAGTAAGATGAATTAGAAAAAAAGAGAAAAAGAATATAAAAGAAGAGGAAGAGATATGCAATTTATCATCTACAACCTTGAAAACTGATTGAAATGGTGTTTTCAGGATACTTGTTGCAAGATCATAACATACCCAATGATGTTATATGTGTGAAGCTTTACCTTTTCTTTAATGGTCAATGTTTCAGGTTACTTTCGTGTAGTACAAATGCTTTTATGAAATATTATGTGTATGTTTTTAGTAGGGTTGACATCCTCGCCTAGAAGAAAACAATAAACACTAGGAGAAGCTCGTCTTGCTTTACATTATGCTAACTTAATTACTCGAATAAATACCATAGTAAGTATTTTCTGCTCAATTAATCTCCTGTAACGTAATTAGTGCAAATAGTAATTATGAGATTTGATATCATGTCAGGCCTTATACCCTACTTCTCCTTCTGATAACATGATGGATGCACTATATAATGGATTACCCCCCAACGTGAAGACATCCCTTCGTTCTCGGTTGCATGCAATCACTAAGGAAGAGGTTAGTCCTCTACATACTATTTTTCTACATAAAGTGGTGTTAAATGTATGTAAAATAGTTGTTTTTCATTATTTTTGCAACTCGCTTTCTCAGATCAAAGCAGATTTGGGAATAACAGTTCAGTGGCTTGTCCCAATAGCTACATGTACTAAAAGGTAGGTACTTGTTGGTGGTTATGTTGAAACCAACACATTTTGTTTTTCTTATAAAAACCTAAAAGTCGGTCCAATGTATTAATTCATACTAATTGTTTTGCATCTATCAGATCATCATGGTTTCGGGTGAGCTAATACTGGATCAGTTGCTGCATATTTTAGTGTTACCACACCCCACTCTCGATCAAATTGTATACTTGACATTTACTATTCTTCATGTTTGTTGGTATCAAAAATGATTTAGGCAAGAGTCATGGACACAAGAAGATAATTCGGTTGCAAACTCTGTATCATGTAGACAAAGAGAAGATGGACGAACTTATCATTGAATTAGTGACGTGGCTTCATCGCATGATCAACCTGAGAAGATCCAATAAGGCTTTCCCACCAAACATTACCTAAGATGATCCAATAAGTTTCTCTTAGGAAGATAGAAACTTATTGGAGAAGGTAATGCAGAGGGGAATGTTGGTTCCAGGAATAAGTAAAAGCCAGGAATTATTCATGTCCAAGAAACATGTCCAGTGTCTAAGTGGAAGCACTTGTACTTCTCCACATACACTGTTCAATGCCTACCGTATTAGATTAAACAGTTTGAGCTTGTAAACAAACATCTCAAGATATTTTTTTGATACACATCCTAATTCTATAGGATTAAAAATGACAATAAGTCATCACGGGTTCTAAGATTATATTATCTTTGATCACTACTCATGGCTAGTGATGTTTGAATGGAAAGTTTTTTTTTTTGTGTAGTAAATGTTGTATGGGTTTATATGGGGTGGTAAATGGATATAACTCATCTGTGTAGAAAATATAGAAGGAGAATACTATCTTTAAAGAATGCTCAAGTTTTATATAGTCTAACTAAGGCCACTTGAGATGATTAGAATCATCTATTACATCTCTATTTATAGTAGTAGAATGTAAACCAAAAGTCCTACACAAATAACTAGATACATGTATTACAAATTCCTAAAAGACTTCTTGGAAAACTAAGAGACTATTTTGGAAGAATAAACATTAATGTGGATGCATTAATTCCAACACTCCCCCTTAATGAATTTGCTTGACAACTCCAATGCGTTCTCGAAGATAGCAAAAGTTTTCTCTAGGAAGTGCTTTGGTGAAGATGTCAGCAAGTTGTTCTCTTGTCTGGCAATAATGCAACTGAATTTATTTCTTCTCTTGTGCTTCTCGAATAAAATAATACTTGATGGAAATATGATTTGATCTTCCTTAGTTGACTGGATTCTTGGCAATTGCAACTGCTGATTTGTTATCACAAAACAGAAGACTCCCTCTTTTTTGTTTTTCACCAATGTCTTCAAAAATTCAAAATAAAGGATTGCAGGTCTACGGCCATACCATTAGCAGCAAATGAGAAGTTCAGAAAATATGATGGAGAAAAGAAAGTTGATAGCTCACTTTAAAGTAGCTTGATTGGAAGTTTGATATATCTTACTTCAACAAGACCTAACATTATGTTTGTTTCTAGTTTATTATGCAGATTCATGCAACAAAATTATTGGAAATATAGAAGAAGAATACTATGTTTAGAGAATGCTCAAGTTTTATTGGCTACTTAAGGCCACTTGAGATGATTAGAATCATCAATTACATCTCTATTTATAGTAGTAAAATGTAAACCAAAAGTCTTGCACAAATAACTAGATGCATGTATTACAAACTCCTAAAGGACTTCTTGAAAAACTAAGAGACGATTTTGGAAGACTAAACATTAATGTGGATGCATTAATTCCAAAAATCTGAAGCTCTCTTTACATGTTTGAAAAAACCTAGATTATTTATCAAGTGTAAATCATTTAATGTGATTCAGTGAGATAAAAGATGACTAAAAATTGGAACAAGTAATTCTGTAGTAAAAATATGTTTCGAATCATTGTGATGTTTTACCATGTTTTGAACTTTGGAAGTGCATTTACTCCACTTAATCGTCACTTGTCAAGATTCCGCCCAAAAATTTCTAGCTACCTATATCTCAATGGTCTACCATTGATTTTTACTACGAGTTCCCATTGAGGAGAATATTTGGCGTTGGATCTTTGCTCCCTAAGGGTTATATTGAGGAAACATAACTTATACAAGTGGTTGCATGTAGGGTGGAAACATGGCGTTAGGATAAAGTCGGGATATGATGTTACCTTAAGGATCAAAGAAGAAGTTCTAATGAAAGGTTCACTGGTCAAGTTTTCGGATCGGTGGTTGACTAATTAGCTCGATCTGGTCTCATCACTAGCATAGGTGGGCGATAACTTTTAGATGAAAACTAGGAAACTCATGGCTCAAATTCAGGGAAGGATAACATAAATAAATCGTGTCCGGGACATGAAATAAAAGTACGAAATGACAAATACACCAAATTTATATGTACGCAATTTTGCAAATTATAGAGGAATATAGCTTACATACATAAGGATATTCCTATGTGGAGAATTTCGATTGGATATAGCATTTTGGGCTCGAGTGGAGTTGTCATGTTGGTGTTTTTTAAAACTGGAGGAGAAAAGAGAATTGATTGAAATATTTCTCTTTGGATTGAAATGTCTTTTAATAACATTAAATAATTTTATTACGCATTTAAAGGCTTTTAATAGCCAACATGAAATAATAATCTACATAATTTGAAATTTAAAACAACCTACATATCTCAACTATTCAAACGACCTAACTAAAATTTAGAATTCAACTTATTTTGTTAAGAATTACTATAGTAACTACAAACAAATTTCAATACTCCTCCTTTGCTTTAGTTACTGCAATTTAAGAAAATGCTCCTCTTCAATTTTTGCTTTTGGAGTTGATACTCAATTCTTTTCATAGAAAAGTGCAAAAATTAAAAACATTTTTCATACAATAAAAGTCTTTATAAAAGCAAAGTGGAAGTCTTACTACACTTGTCTCAAACCATCTAATATAACTTTGAATACTCTTGGGTCACAACCCATACAATAGTTTCAAGACATGAAAATAAAAGACATAAATGAAAGGTGATCAAATCCTTTTTGCTATGAGGACTCACCAAGTCTTCAAACTCCTTGTACTTTTAGAAACCTATCTTCAAGGATGGAACTCAATATCGCCGAACCCTACATTTGATGAGAATGTAGACAAGAGTATGCATTAGTACAAAGTAGTAAATATGATAGCTAGCATAACATCATAAGAGCATAACATAAGTCTTAGCCATCATAAGACATAAGCATAAGACACAATGACATAATCATAAGCATAATCTCCAACATAGACATAATAGGAGTATAAGTCACTATAAGGCATATTCCAATAGCATAGGAGATACCACATATTCGTGAGCTTAGTCCACACTCAAATCCTCATAACATAAGAGAAACTTCATAAGTAACCTTCAAGTAACACTAGTGCAATGCATAAATGAGACCCATAATCCCACCTAGGCTAAGTACCACTTTTAGGTCATCATAATTCTTTATCATCTTTTGATATAATCATTAGCTTACTTCTCATAGACAAGGGAATCTCTCACACTTAGTCAATCATAACAAGGAAGGAAACTATAGAAATATCCTATCTAAACATACATCATATAAGAGAACACTTTCTAGGTAACCTTAAGTCGTACTTGTGCAATGCATGAATAAGACCCCATTATCCTATCCATACTAAGTACCACTTTAGGTCCTCATACTCATACTTCTTGGTTAGGGACTAGTCCCTCTTTACAAGAATTGGAACACTAGGAGGTACTTCTTTAAGTCCATCTTAGTTCCACTTCTTTATTATCTTGAACACTATGAGATACTTCATTAAGGATGTCTAAGTTCATTAATAACTTGAACAATATGAGATACTTCATAAAGAATGTCTAAGGTCATTAATGCTTTTGAACACTTGGAGACACCTTTCCAATTATGTCTTAGTTCATTGGATAAGGAGACTGTTACTTGAAACCCTGACTTCTCTATGTGAAGGCTTCCATCTGATGAGACCTACTTTTTGGGAAAACCCGGAGTCTACTATGTGAGAGTTCCCTTTTTACTTTGGAAGCCCAGACTCAACTATGTGTGAGCATCCTCCCTTCATGGAGACCCAAACCCGACTATGTGTGAACTTCCTTCTCATTGTCAATATCCATTAGGGCCAAGCATACACCCCTTAAGCTAATTATTAAGCCTTACTTAACTCATAACTCATGGAGGGGTGTCCTTGACAATCAATCCATGTTTCAAGTGATTCTATCACTTTTGCATTCCATAATTCATAAGGCAGATTAGGTGGATAAAATCCTTCCATTACAATGAGAGCTACTAGTGTACCATTCTCATATAGTCTTCACTCTCAAAGCCACTACAAGCATAATTCAACATATTAGCTCTTCTCTCAAAGCCATAGGATTCTACCTTCATGATTACAAGCCTTACTCTCAAAGCTTTACTTCGTACTATCATCATTCACAGTTAGATTTCAAGGCATTCTAATCACATGCTTCATTCTTCAGTGATTCTAGTCATAAATCATCATAAAGTTCACTATAAAGCTTTACTAGTCATGATCCATCATTTATATACTATAATATAATTCAATTCATGTCTACTTGATTTTATTCTTGAACTATTACTATACAAATCACCAATTCTAGAAGATCATCTCTAAGTCTTCATTTTCTCTTCAAAATGCATAAACCCACCTTACTTCAATTTCATCAATTAGACTAGGGTTAGCCATGGAAAACATTTAATATCACCATAATAACATGATTTACTAATAATTCTATCATAAACAATCAATACCCATTCAATTGGGTCAACATACAACATAACCCACAACATTGAAGAAATCCTAACTTAAATTAGGGAAGTTCTTCATCAAATTGGGGAATTATAGCGGCCTCCATGGATGGAAGAATCCATGGACAAATAAGCTATCATACCTTGGATACAAAACCCTCACAAATCTTGGAAGATTGGAGGAATTTTGACCTAGCTTGAGTCTCTTCTTCTTATTCTTCTTCTTAAGTTTTCTAGGGAGAATTTTTTAAAGGAAGAACTTTGGGATCTTTTGGGGTTTTAGAAATAGTGACTTAATTGGGGTGGTTAAAGGCTTCAAATAGTTTATATAGGTGTACCAAGACCATACAAAATGACCTCACTTAATTACCTCTTAATTATGAATTTCCTAAAATGCCCCTCATTAGGCAGTCATGTGCCAGGCACCACGACAGGCTCTACGAGCCGTGGTCCCTACCACGAGCTGTGGTCCTGCCCTCGGTCCTTGGGCAGTGGCTATGGCTTGGGGTCTTGGCCTCTAAAACCACTAAGGCCTCTTCACGAGCCTTCCCACGTGTCATGGTCTCTTCACCGCTGTCTGTGAAGTGGGTCGTGAAGGTGAGCCATCCTTGGACAACCTTGAGGGTTTCACTGCCTCACCACCACGATTGGCCCCATGAGCCGTGGTGTCCACCACGAGCCGTGAAGGCTCTCGTGGTCCTAGGCAGTGCCATGACAAGCTTGGGGCAGCCTTGTCCCTTGCCCCTTTGCCTTAGCCCATGCCCTCAAGTCGTAACTTGTAACCCTCAAACTTAACCCTAGTTTGTATACTAAACTATAGGGTGTTACAATATCTCCCCTTGGGAACATTCATCCTCGAATGACGATTCTAAACACCTCTGAAAGGAAACGACTCTACACTAGTATCCCATCATGCATGCAACACAACTAAATGCACACAACCAAAGGAGGAAAACTTCAACTCAAAGCTAAACATACTCAAAGCAACACAAGGGAGTAGGAATTACATCTAACGACCCATTATGCATGATATTCTATATCTACTCATATTCAAGGAGGAACTACCATCTCCTAGGCAACATATGATCAACTTACTCTCATGGAGGTCTTATGCAATTTACTCTCAAAAATCATTTATTGTAGGAGGAATCTTTCAACTCAATACTAAGGCATGCTCATACATTCATCTCATAAAATCAAATAGGCAACTCATACTCAATTCACTACAACATGAGGAAATAATCATGCAAACTCATTTCCTTTTAAATAACAAGCTTTCATGAACATGCTTCACATAAGGAAATCACAGAAACATCTAAAAAACACATGACTTCAAAGCATAGTACAACCAAGAGAAACTTATCATCTCAAGCTAAAGGAGGGATAAAAGAAAAAGGATGCGGATATCGGGACATCTCATTGGCCCTTGGCCTCCCAAGTAGCACTCTCAACCAAAACCCTCTCTAAATACCACTCCTTACAACTTCATGGAAACAACTTCCTCATTCTTCTAATTCTTAACTTGCCGGTCTAAGATCCCAACCAGTACTGCTAAATTAAAGAGGTTCTCATTAAGCAACTCTAGCTCACAAGCAACCTTATCAACTCCACTCAAGATCTGAAATGAGCCTACCCAATCGGGACTAAATTTCTCAAAGTCACTACTCCTCTCAAGTTGAGAATTTCAAGCAAACCTAACTCATGAACATCAAGGACACTCAACGACCTTGCTATCTAAGCACATTATCTCCCCCTTGGGAGTAAGCCTATACAGACTTTTCTAAGCATCACTTCTCTCAATTCTAAGGTCGGAGCAAGTCATAACTAAGCTTTCACATCCATCACACAAGATGATTCTAAATTATGTTGAATTACACTACTACCTTCTTAGAGGAGTCTACTCACTCCACACATCTAGGCATTACTTAAACACCCTATTCATCAAATCTATCCACATACCCGAAAACTCATTATGACTAAGTCTGGTTCTACCATCAATGAATCATATCACTAATGGGACCCATTCATACTAAAGACAACATACAAGTTTATCATATCAAATATATCTAATTACATAGCCATAATTGGCATCACAACCAACCCTTTCTCCCTCTATCCTTGTAGCATGAGCCCTTCCAGTTGTCATATCCTAAAGGCCATCAAAAAAGGAATAGGACAGAGACCTTATAGTGTTAAACTCTATGGAATGACTTAGAGAATGAAGAAGTGAAATTTCCTAAAAATCTAATAGCCTCCTATTCATAAATGTGGTGCGCTTCACATTTACGAACAAGACTCTACTAGATGTGGTTTGAGACATCCTAGAAACTTTATAAATTTTGTGCTCTGATTAGCAAGTTTGTCACGACGTAGGGGTACACCCTAGATGTAACATGGCGTACTTGACCCTGAAGGGTCTCATACAAGCCACTTAGCATATCATAACATAAGATAATAGAAACGTGTGGAAATTTTAAAACATTTTCCATACAATCAAAGCGGAATTCTTACTACACTTGTCTCAAAATATCTAATACAAATTTGAATACTCTTGGGTCACAGCTGATGAGTCCACATTTTGGACTTATTTAGGGCTATATTTTGGTAGAATTAGTTTCCTCAAATGAATATTTTGTCTCAATAACTGATGAAAAACCTGAAGTTTCAGGTATTTGTAGTTTGAGGCAAAGCATGGACACTTCTTGGCAAAAAGGAATAGGGCAGCTGAAAAGAGCAAAGAAATGAAGGCCTGAGGATCACTGAGCCAAGTTGGCGAGTGGCAGATGGGCCTGGAGATCGCCTTTTGTTCCAGTGTTCTGAGCCCTGAAGAAAAATATCGAGTTGGCGATGAAATGGAGCAGTTGGTGTGTCGCTACGCAGTTCCGCGAAACAGTATCCTAGCGCCCAAAGTAACAGAGTCAGAAGTGCTGAAGGCCAAAGTGAAAAGGCGATAGACTTGACTGAAGGGCGGATCGCCGAGTGGATCGGCCATCCCGACTAACTACGCCAAGTGGATCGGCCATCCCGACTAACTACGCCGAGTGGATCCTTCGTACCACATTTTTTGAAATCTATAAAAACTAGTTCAGTTTTTATTCTTGTAAGCAATTTTAGACGGATATTAGACATTTTTTACATGTTCCAGCTTTTAGCTCTATGTTTTGGGAGACATTGTTCTTGAAGGGTTTCAACTCCAAGAAATTGGGTGTGGGTCTTCAAGATTCTTCAACCTTGACTTGCTTAAAGACTTAATTCTCCATAACCATTGGATGGTAACACCTTTTGGTATCAACTTCTATCTCTTTAGCATGTCTAGCTAAAACCCTAATTCTTGGGGTGTGTTTATGTGAATATGGGTTAAATTTAATGTTGGGTATTGCTTATTGTTAGTCTATTTATTGTTTAATTGTGATTTTGTTTAGTAGTTGTGTTTGAAATTGAAGTTGTAGTTGCAAATACGACTTCATCTTCGTGTTTTTGGCTTGCTCGAGAGAGAGGGTCGAAAACCAAGACTACTAAATTGATGGTAGGTGGTATTGGGTCGACATGAGGTTCATCTCTCGAGAGTGAACCCTAGTCCCTCTCACACACATTCAGCTCGAGAGAGTGAATGGGCTAAGTTGGAGGCTGTGCTTAAAGAGGTAACTCAGTGTTCGAGAGAAATTGAGTTGATTCGGGGTAAGTTGCTCGAGAGAGAATTTACCCCACTAAAGTTTAGCCTAGTTACAAATATTCAACTATTTTCTATCAATAGCATTTACCCAATTGTCTAGTTTATTCCATATTCCTATCACATCCGAAGAATCCCCGTCTCCTAATTTGTATTCTCTGATTTTCACTATTTTGAGTTGTTACTTGCTACAAAACCCCCCATTTGATAATTGACACTTGTGTGAAAACTGTTTAATTTATAATGTTTTTATTTGTTAATGTTTATTTAGCTATGGTTGACTATAGTGAATTCGTACTTGACTATTAATTATTAGAACCGCACCCTTGGGACTCGACCCCAACCCTTGGTTGGGTTATTATACTATTGCACAATCGTAGACACTAGAATTGGAAGTTGTGTCTTGATTACGCAAACATCAATAGCCCATACAATAGTCTCAAGTCATGAAAATAAAAGACATAAAGGAAAGGTGATCAAATCCTCGATGCTATGAGCACTAACCATGTCTTCAAACTCCTTGCACTTCTAGAAACCTATCTTCAAGAATGGAACTCAAAATCGCTGAACCCTACATTTGATGAGAATGTAGGCAAGAGTATGCGTTAGTACAAAATTATTAAATATGATAGCTAGCATAAAATCATAAGAGAATAACATACGGGTTAGTCATCATAATACATAAGCATAAGAGACAATAACATAATCATAAGCATAATCTCCAACATAGACATAATAGGAGCATAAGTCAACAGAAGGCATAATCCAATAGCATAGGAGATACCACATATTCATTAGCTTAGTCGATACTCAAATCCTCATCACATAAGAGAAACTTCATAATTAACCTTCAAGTCATACTAGTGCAATGCATAGATGAGACCCCATAATCCCACCTAGGCTAAGTACAACTCTTAGGTCATCATAATTCTTTATCATCTTTTGATCTCATCATTAGCTTACTTCTCATAGACAAGGGAATTTATCACCCTTAGTCAATCATAACAAGGAAGGCAACTATAGAAAAATCATATCTAAACATGCATCATATAATAGAACACTTTCTAGGTAACCTTAACTCATACTTATGCAATGCATGAATAAGACCCCATAATCCTATCCATACTAAGTACCACTTTAAGTCCTCATACTCATACTTCTTGGTTAGGGACTAGTCCCTCTTTACAAGCATGGAACACTAGGAGGTACTTTAAGTCCATCTTAGTTCTTCTTCCTTCTTAACTTGAACACTATGAGATACTTCATTAAGCGTGTCTAAGTTCATTAATAACTTGAACATTATGAGATACTTCATTAAGCATGTCTATGTTCATTAATGCTTTTGAACACTTGGAGATACCTTTACAAGCATGTCTTCGTTCATTGTATAAGTAGATTGTTACTAGAAACCCCGACTTCTCTATGTGAAGGCTTCCATCTAATGAGACCTACTTTTTGGGAAAACCCAAACTCTACGATGTGAGAGTTCCCCTTTTTACTTTGGAAGCCCAGAATCAACTAGATGTGAGCATCCTCTCTTCTTGGAGACCCAAACCCCACTATGTGTGAACTTTATTCTCATTAACAATATCCAATAGGGCCAAGCATACACCCCTTAGGCTAATTATTAAGCATTATTTAACTCAAGACTGATGGGGAGGTGTCCTTGACAACCAATCCATGTTTCAAGTGATTCTATAACTTTATGAATTTAACCATTCATAAGGTAGATTAGGTGGATAGAGTTCTTCCACAACAATGATAGCTACTAGTCTACCATTCTCATATAGGCTTCACTCTCAAAGCCACTACAAGCATAATTCAACATATTATCTTTACTCTCAAAGCCCTAGGATTCTACCTTCATGATCACAAGCCTTACTCTCAAAGCTTTACTTCTTACTATCATCATTCACACTTAGATCTCAAGGCATTCAAATCACATGCTTCATTCTTAAGGGATTCTAGTCATAAATTATCATAAAGTTCAATATCAAGCTTTACTAGTGATGATCCATCATATATACTCTATAATCAAATTAGATTCATGTCTACTTGCTTTTATTCTTGAACTATTTCTATACAAGTTCCCAATTCTAGAAGATCATCTCTAAGTTTTCAATTTCCCTTCACAAGGCATAAACCCACCTTACTTCAATTTCATCAAGTAGACTAGGGTTAGCAATGTAAAACATGTAATGTCACCATAATAACATTATTCAGTACTAATTCTATCATAAACATTCAATACCCCCTCAATTGGGTGAACATACAACATAACCCACAACATTGACGAAATCCTTACTTAAATTGGGTAAATTCTTCATCAAATTGGGGAATTCTAGGGGGCTCCATGGATGGAATAATCCATGGATGAATAAGCTATCATACCTTGGATACAAAACCCTCACAAAGCTTGGAAAATTGGAGGAATTTTGACGTAACTTGATTCTCTTCTTCTTCTTCTTGTGTTTTCTAGAGAGAGAAATTTTGAGAGGAAGAACTTTGGTATCTTTTGGGGTTTTGGAAATAGTGACTTAATTGGGGGTGGTTAAAGGCTTCAAATAGTTTTATAGGTGTACCAAGACCATACAAAATGACCTCATTTAATTACCCCTTAATTAGGAATAACCTAAACAGCCCCTCACTGGGCAACCATGTGCCAGGCACCACGAGCCGTGGTCCTTAGACAGTGGCTATGGCTTGGGGTCTTGGCCTCTTCAAACACTAATGCCTTTTCACGAGCCTTTGCACGTGTCGTGGTCTTCACCATGGGCTGTGAAGTGGCTCGTGTAGGTGAGCCATCCTTGGGTAGCCTTGAGGGGTTCACTGCCTCAGCCCCTGGTGGCCACCACGAGCCGTGAAGGCTCTCGTGGTCCTAGGCAGTGCCATGACAAGCTTAGGGAAGCCTTTCCGCTTTCCCTTTTGCCTTGGCTCATGCCCTCATGTCTTGACTTGTAGCCCTCAAACCTAACTCTAGATGGCCTACTAAACTATAGGGTGTTACAGATGCCCTAATAGATGGAGTGTCTGAGATGTAGACTTCACCCTAGGCCTAACCTGGCAGAATGGTTATTTTTACCTCCCTCTCTATTTTGTTTTATTGACGGTTGGTTTTTGGTTGCATTTGAGGACAACCACATTTTTTTGTTGCTGGGGTGCGGTATTTCCATACCTACCTCCTTTTGGTTGTTTTGTGAATAATATGTATCTGTTTTGTGAATATTGAGCTTATTGTATGGGCAGTCAGTGAATCATCGATCCACTCCGCGATGGCAACCTTGATCGCCTAAAGTCACAGAATCCTGAGGACAACTGACCAATACAAATCGGTGATGGATTGGAGCACACGGCGGATCACAGACATGTTCGGCGAGGCTCGACTTATCTCGCCTAATGGCTTTTCAGGCAAAAAATTAGGCAACTCTAAATTGAAATTTGAAATAAAGATTCAATACAATGCGATCATTCAGTAGAGTTTTCTCTTAGTATTTGAGTTCCATTGTAGACTTTGAAGCTTTTGAGGCTCAAACTTGAAGATTTGCTAGTGGATTTCTAAATTTACTAAATTTTGACCATTGTGAAGACTTGAGAACCCCAATTCCTGGGGTGTGATCATGTGTTTATTTGTCTAATTATCTTATGGGTATTGTTGTTTGATGATAAAGTTGATGTTTTAATGTGGGTTTAATCATTAGTTGAGTTTTAATCTATGAATTGTACATAGTTGCAAATGCAATTCTAATTTTAAGTTCTTTGCTTGCTTGAGAGAGAGGTTTTGGAATTAAAGCTTTTGATTATTGATTTGTAGGTATTGGGTTGATATGGGTTCAACACGAGAGAGTGAATCCTAAACTCAATTCTACCCATCTAGCTCGACAGAGTGAATGCATTAAGATTGTGGGTTGGTTATCTTGTTAAGCTTGTCGATGTTCGAAATAAATCGCCTGAACCGTAATAGTTGTTCGAGAGAAAGCTATTGCATTAAAGTCCAGCCTACCCACAATATTTGAGCAAATTATTGTCAAATTTCAATTAACCATATAGCGTAATTAGCTTATAAACGATCACATCCTGAGAATTACTCTTAATATTGTTGTTTCTTTTTTTTTTTCATTCTTGTTTTGGTTGTTAATTGCAAATCCAAAACTCCCCCCCATCTAACATTTGTTGTCACCCCTTTAGATTTGTTTGTATGTTCTAGATAATTTTTATTCCTATAACCGCTTAGATCACATTTGAACTTCATAATTGATTTTGATCACGTACCGCTCCCTGTGGGTTCAACGCCAACCTTTCATTTGGTTTTATACTAGTTAGCGAACGTTATGTAACGACCCGAAAAACTAGTAGGTTGAACTAGACCCTAAACGTAAGGGTTAATGTCAAGGGTTAAGGGCAAGGGCTAAGGATTTTGGGTGAAGGCCATAGTTAGTGGACCAAGGCTGCGTAAAACTAGGACTAGCCACTGCCTAGTATGACCACGAGGGTCTTCACAACCCGTGGTGGCCATCATGAGTCGTGGTGCCACCCGTGGTTGGCATGGCAGTGTACCGTAGAAAGGTACCAAGACAAGGCTCCCCTTCAGGGGCCACTTCACGTCTCGTGGTCATGGCCACATGCCATGGGAAGGCTCATGGGGTTGCCTTGGTCTTGTGGTAGTTGGAGGATTTTGTAGGAGCTACTGGTCAAGGGACCACGGGCATCACCACGGGCCGTGGTGCCCTTGACAAGCCATGGAGGGTGATCGTGAAGATTACTTAGGCTCTTGGAGGTGAGGCTTAGGAAGCCTTGACACTGCCTCAAGACCATGACCTTCACCATGACTCGTGGTCTTGACCGCAAATCGTGGGAGGTCTCGTGGTCATGCCTTGGCCTCATGGGAGGCATGGAAAGCTGAGGAGGCTACTGCCTAAGGGACCACGGGCACCACAACGATCCGTGGTCTTCTTCACGACCCGTTTAGATGGGCGTGGTCCCTGACGCGGCTGCCTAAGTTGAGGATTTTTATGTAATTTCCTTTTAATTAATTAATGTGTAGGGTCATTTTTTTATTGTTTTATATCACATATATATGTAGTTTTAAGTCCTAAAACTCTTCATTTACTCCTTTATTTTCCAAAACCCAAATCAAATCAAAAGAGTTCTTCCCTCTCAATATTTCTCTCTCTAGAAGTTCCCAAAGAAGAAGAAGAAAAAGAAGTTGGAGCTAGGGTTTGTGGATTCAAGGTGTTCTTCATCAAATTTCTTGGGGATTCACAAGCAAGGTATGGTGATCCTTCATCTAGGGGTAGCTTTCACCCCTAGAGTGCATTCAAAAGTATATTTCAAAGTTTCAAGTTTCTTTCAAACCTCGGGTTTTACTCTAACTCATGGGTTCCTTTTTCAAACGTTTTCAAAGGTTATTTAATGAAAAATCATGATTGAATTAGTCTTGAATTGATGATTTATGATGAAAATACTCTAAGAACCGATGAATTTCCTTAATTCCTAAATTGTGCCTTTATGAAGTGGGTTTGTTGATTATGAAAACATGTGAGTAGAATTTGTCTAAATTGTTTTAGTATATTGAATTGTATCATTATCCATGCCTTAATTGTAGTTAATTGTTGGTGTGCTGGTGATTTGAGATTCATGGCCTTGAAGGTCATAGTATGAGGAATTGAGTATCATCATGATGTCTTATATATGAATCTGAATCTAATGAAGGTAATGTGATCATGTCTTGAATGAAATTGTGTTATTATTGAAAATATATTTCTCAATTTGACACTCATGAATGTGATGATGGAATGTGAAGAGATCTTCATGGTAAGGTATATCTCTAATTAGTAGGCTTATGCATCATTTTCTTGTATAAATGAATGTATTGTTGATTGTTGAATCTTAGATCTGTAGGCTAATGGCACCCTACCATACATGTTAATAATGAACCTTGGGATCAGTAGGCTTATGTCACCCTTCCATTAATGATGTTAATGAAATTTGGAATTTGTAGGCTTATGGCACCCTTCCATGAATGTTTATGATGAACCTTTAATCGGTAGGCTTATGGCACCGTTTCATGTGGATTCAAGTGAGCTTTCCTAACTAATGAACCTTGAATCGGTAGGCTTATGGTACCCTTTCATGTGTTAATCAATGTACTTTGGGTCGGTAGGCCAATGGAACCCTCTCTTGTGTAATAATCTTAAAGTAATGAAATACTCTATGGAAATGGAGGCAAATCACCTAGTGGATTTGGTTAGATGGAAACTCTCCCAATGTTTAGGCCGAGTTTCAATGATCATCTTCCTTATCCCATAACTATGTGACCGCATAGGTCTAGCTAGTGGATCCACCTAAGCTATATGTTACCGGTCCTATCTTAGGCAAGTAGACCACCTCTTTACGGTGTGAGGTTTTATGACACCAGATTCCATAGTTATCTCTCATGGTCTATGTCGGTTAATGCTTATTCCTATCATGTGAGATGTGCATTATGGTTTCTCGAGAAGTTCTATGAAGTGTGGGTTGTAGTATGGGATGCCATCCATGCAATGCACAAGTAGGCTTTGAGAGGGCTATAGTGAGTTCTCTAATGTCTTAATGACTAATGAATGAAAGTGCTTTTAATGAAGCTAATGAAGAATGTTGACTTAAATGTCTAATGTGATGATGCATGCTATACCTGGGTTGTATTATGAGTTATTTTCCCTTGTCATGACTTATGAAATGTTTATGTTCCTTATGTATGAGTATTGTGTAAAGGTGATAAGGAAGAATGCTAAGTTGACTTTTGGTGACCTTAGTGTGGTGTTTAGTGTGGATAGTGGTTTGGGTGCTATTCATACATTGCACAAAGAATGGCTTGGGGTTTACTTAAGGTGAATGTTTAAATGTGATGTTATGACTTGTATGATGATTATACTTGTATTTTATGCCTCTTATACTAATGTACATGATGTTCCTAAAAATTGGCATAATGCATGGTTTCCAACCAAAATGTCCCTTTTGAAACATATTTTTGCATGGTCATCATACTTAGTACATTTTTGTGTGCTAACCCATATTTCTCTTATTTTACTAAAAGTGTAGGTTCCATCAAGTGAGTTGATTTCTCTCTAGTTCAAGGGCTTGGATTGAGATTCTTCCAAGGCTAAGTGGTATGTCCTCATAGATCGAGGACAAGTACTTTTGATGTTCCATTTCATTCATGTAATAGACATTTTAGACTTTCTATTGTAATTTGTTGTGACCCTACTTTTGTTTCAAGATGTTGTTTTAGATGGCCATGTGAGACAATAGACTTGCGCTCTTTTAAAGGTTTTTCGTTTGTATGGATTTAAAGAAAAGTTTTTAAATTCTGCACTATTTCTATATATCGAATGTTATGAATGCTATGAGGTTTGTATGAGGTTCTTTGGAATCTTGTACGCCGTGTCGCATCTAGGGGGTAGCCCCAGGTCATGATAAATATGGTATCAGAGCACAAGATTTTGGAAATGGTTTTTAGGATGATGGCTCACAAGCCATATCTAGTAGAGTCTTGTTCATCAGTGTGAGTCGCGACACATCTATGAGTGAGAGGCTATATGACATTAGGAAGTTACACTTCTTTCATTATTCTTGAAGTCGTGCCATAGAGTCTAGATCTACTAGTGTCCTTTTCCTAATCCCTTTCTTGTGTTTATAGGATATGAATACAAGAAGGACGCCCGCAAGAAGAGTGGAAGAGGAGATTGTGAATGAGGGAGTTCCTCCCCAAGGTACCCAAGATCCTCAAGGTCCTCAATGTGACCAAGTTCCTCAAGGAAATCAAATTCTGATTGATGCTCTGGCTATGACCAATGAGGAAGTTAGGTCGGCTCTTTTGATGATGGCTCAAGCCATAACTACTCAAGCTCAAGCCATGACGGCTTAAGCTACTAAGGTTGTTGAGAGTAATGTGAACCCCAATGTGAGTACTATGGCTTCTATATTCAGAGACTTTATGAGGATGAGTCTTTCGGTGTTTCTAGGTTCCAAGGTGGGAGAGGATCCCCAAGAGTTTTTAGATGAGGTGTATAAGGTTGTTAAAGCTATGGGGGTGACTTCTATAGAAATAGCGGAACTAGCCGCTTACCAATTGAAAGATATTGCCCAAATTTGGTTTACTCAATGGAAGAGCAATAGGCCTATATGAGCGGGTCCTATAGAATGGGAGGAGTTTAGGAAAGTGATCCTATATAGGTACTTTCTGCATGAGAAGAGGGAGGTTAAGGTGGAGGAGTTTATCAACCTTAGGCAAGGTAACATGAATGTCCAAGAGTACTCCTTGAAATTCACCCAATTGTCTAAGTATGCTCCATCTTTGGTGTCTAACCCAAGGTATGAGATGAGTAGTTTTGTTACGGGTATATCCAACCTAGTTGAGGAAAAGTGTCGTACGTCGATGCTTGATGAGTCCATAAATTGGACTCATTTAGGGCTTTATTTTAATAGAAATAATTTCCTCAAATGCTTATTTTATCTCAATATCTGATGAAAACCCTTAAGTTTCAGGTATTTGAAGTTTGAAGGAAAGCATGGACACTACTTCGCAAAAAGGAACAAAAAGGCTGAAAAGAACGAGAAAATGAGGGCCTGAGGATCGCCGAGTCAACTTGGCGAGTCATCGAAGGGTCTCACTTTGCATTTTGTTCCTGTATGCTGAGCCCTGAAGGAAAGGATCAAATCGGTGAAAAAAGGGAGCAGTCGGTGCATCGTCGAAGGAGTTCCGTGAAGCAGTACTATGTCGCCCAATGACACAGAGCACAACGATGTCAAAGGATGGTGCAAGATGGCGATGAACTGTACCTAAAGGTTAATAGTCGAGTCGATCGATGATTCTGACTAATGTCGCCGAATGATCCGCTGCAACACATATTATTGAAAACTATAAATACTCGTTGAGTATCATATTTTTTATTATCAGATTTTGAATAGAGAACAATTAATATAATTTTAGTACTTTTTATTTTTCTCTCAAGTTTGGAGAAGGTTTTGTGGTAGACTTGAAGAAAGGAGTTCATCTTCCCCAAGTTGGAAGTGGGTCTTCTCCATTCTTCTTTCTTTGATTAAATTAAGGTTTAATTTCTTATACCCATTTGATTTCACTGTCAATTTAGATGTAGTTTGTTATTCCTTGATGTGTGGCTAAAAACCCCCATTCTTGGAGTGTGATTTAGCAAATATGTGTTGATATTATTATTGGGTCTTGCTTGCTGATAGGTTAGATGTATTTTAATGGTGATTTCACCTAGTGGTTGTGGTTTAATTTAATGGGTTTGTAGTTGCAAATACAAAGCCACCCATATGTTTTCGGCTTGCCTAAGAGGGAGGTCGCGAAACCAAGACCGCTATACTGATGGCCTAAGGAGTGGGTCGACATTCAGCCCTAGTGGGTGAGCCTTAGTCCCATATCCTAACACTCAGCTCGCGAGAATGAGTGGGGTAGGCGTAGGCTGGCCTTCATGCGACAAATGGGTGTCCGAGAGGAACGCATTTGAAATGGGGTAAGTTGCCTGAGAGGGAACTTATTTTTGTCTAAAGCTTAGCCTAGTCACTATTATCTTCTAAATTTCCTATCGAAAGCATGTATCCAACTATTTATCGCTACTTGTATTGTGGTCACACCCCAAGAACTTTTCCCCATACTTGATTTCTTTGTTATTTTTGTTGTTTTAGATATACTTGTGACAAAACCCCCCAAATTCATATTTGACACTTTTTGTCCCCCTTTAATTTACAATGCTTTTAATCGTTAATATCTTTAGCTACGACTAGTTAGAACTAAATGCTATTTTTTTATTAATTCTCAAAACCACTACCTTGGGACACGACCCCAACCCTTGGTTGGTTTACTATGCTACTGCACGATTCGTAGACACTCGTACTGGAAGTTGTGTCGTTGATTACACAATTGAAAACATCAAAATGGCGCCGTTGCCGGGGAGTGGTGTTACTTGAGAATTCTTAGATTAGTAAAATTTTTGTTCTTCTGAGTTGTAGTTTACTCACTTAATTTATAGTTTTGTTTCGCCGGTTTGTTTGTATCCAAACAGATGAAGTGTGCATGACAAGCTGTACTCGGGAGCCTATGGAGTTTCCCCCATTAGAGGTAATGATGTTCCAGGATCGTATCCTCACTTTCAAACAAGTGGAGGGTGAACAGATGCACACATCATGGGCAAGGTTTAATGAACTGACCAATCAATGCCCAAATCATGACATTCCCGACATAGCTCTCCTTGACCGTTTCTACAGAAGTCTTTGTCCTAGAAACAAAAAGTTGGTCAATCAACTTATTTCGGGAGGCATCGCAAAATAGCCATATGTGATAGTAGCTCAATTGCTTAATCAAATGGCTGATATGAATCAAGAAGTAGAAAAGGACTTCATTTTGGCCGCCCTAATGACTCAGATGGATGAGTTGGCCAAAAATATGGTGAAGATCGAGGTCCAGTGTAAGAGGAAGGATAAACACATCCTTCCTCATGAGCGAAGAAGTCTCAAGGACAATAAGGTTAAAAGTCTTAAGGGAAAGCTCTCAATCATTCTCCACAAGGTGAATGAGCAAGATAGAGAGCTGAAAGAAATGAAGGAAGACATTGAAGGAATGAAGCGGATGCTTTGGTCTCATTCCAGAGCTATCCAACTACTAGAGAACCTCATGGGTTATGTGTCGCCCAATCTCCACCCAAAACAAAATAAGGGATTGCCTAGTGATACTAAGGCTAACCTCATAACTGGAGTTTGATTATTGATTTACTTCGTGCCATGACGTTAACTAAGGTGATGTTTGGGAGGCAACCCAAAACCCTTAAATACTTGTAGTATGTTATGATTGAAATAAAGGTGTCTTGATTTTGTAGGATTGGGCAGGGAAAGTTTGTGAAAAGTACAGGATGAATTACACAATGCCACATTGGTGAATCGCCGACTAGATCGGCGACCTCGACAAAGACCACCGTTTGGATCCTCACCTCAACTGAAGGTCCTGTAAAACTCGGTGAAGTAGATAAATATTCGGTGAATCACCGAATTAAAGATCAAAAGAAACTAGTATCACCGAATGGGTGAGATCTGGAGGGTTTTTATAAGGCCATAGGTTTTGACTTTCACCCTTTTCACATTCTCTCACTCTCAATTTTTTCAAAATCGCACCTACTTAGTAATTTTAAAAAAATTCGTATCTCTTGAGTTTTTTGGCTGATTTAGTAGTGCTTGGATATGTACTAATCTGCTACCTAGCATCACAATTTTGACTTTATCTGCCTAAAAGGTTAGTCCTCAAAACCCTGCATTTAATTATGATAATTATACTCTCATTGCAATAAATTTTATACCATGTTATGTATTGTGCCTTTATGACAACTTTAGATTATTCAAGTGCCTCTCTTGATTTGCTAATCCAACACTTCTGCTTTAAAAATTGGAATTCCGTTCTGATGAGTTAGAATGAATGAAGTTTTATGAGGTGCTCTTGCATATTGTTTAAGTTGATCAAAGAGAAAAACTGTAAGCTTGATTGATCTAGTGCATGTTTTGATTTTGTTTTTGGGGGTTGCGGGTTGAAATCGAGAAGATAGATGGGAAATAGGCACGATGGGCTGATTGGTGAGTTAGGTCGAGCTCGCCAAATCACTCAGCGATTAGCCTATTGACCCCATCTCACCTTTAATTTCATGCTACTTGAGACATGGATTCTATAGCTTTCGGCGAGAAATATCAGATCGCCAAAAACATTCGGAGAATTGCCGAAAGTATCTTCGATGACCCCTTGTCTGCACCCCTTTCCTTTATTGCACTGTAACCTTTAGCGGATAAAGCACTGCTCGCCAAAGCAATTAGGCGATTCACCGATCTATTCAGCAAGATAGTCTGCAATTGTGTCCCTATGAATTTGATTTAGTTGCTCTAACTTCTTCCCTAATTCTTTGCAGAAATGGATAGAACTAAAGTTGCAAGGGAAAGCAGGTCACCCCAAAGTAAAACAAAAGGGATTAAAATCAACGAGGATGCAGCTGCATCCAGAAGCAAGGTTGCTAAACTTTCCAAAGTTGGTGGGAGAGGCAAGGGCAAGGACAAGATCCTTGCGCTATCAGATGCAAGCACTGACAATGATGGATTTTACAGAAATGACCCCTACCAATCCGAAAGTGAAAATGTAGGTTCTGATGAGGTTGATCTGTTAATTGCATAGAGGGCTGAGCAGCGAACTAAGAAGCTTAATGATCCATCCAGGATCAGGAATATCCGGCCTACCACGCCTAAATCCCTAGTTCCAAAGAAGGTAATGGTATTACCGCCTCCAGTACAGGGACCTCCACCTAAGTCAACAAATCGAGTAAAAGCTGAGGGACTGAGAACAATTCTGGAGGAAAAGCAGTTGTCCATAGACGGAGTTATAGACATACACCTAATGATAATGGAATGTCTGAAATACCATAAGTTCCAAGTTTTCACCAAGCCCCGCGGTCCTTATATTCCAAATTGGGTAAGAGAGTTCTATAGTGCATATAGTGCACTAATACCCCAGAAAAAGCAACTAGCAACAACCTTTAAAGAAGTAGACTATGTGGTTATTAGAGGCAGGAGGGTGAAGTGTGATAGTGAGGCGATTAACATAGTTTTGGGTATGTCCACAAATATTGGAGATCACTGCCAGCGCTTGATCAGAATAAAGAAAATGGATGAGATAAAAAAATGGTTAGCCCCACTAATTTTAGACAAGACTCCAAAATGGTTGGCGGAAGGAGCTCCAATTGAAAAGAAAGTGCAAAACATAGCAACAAGGTTCTGGTTTGGTTTCATCAGCAGCACTATCATGCCATCCCAGAATGAGATGATTCTTTGCCTTGCCAAAGTAGCTTCCATGAGTTGCATCATAGAGGAAACACGGATAAACTTGGGAGAAATCATTGCTTCAGAGATGGCCATGCGTACAAGGCGTACCAAAACCTCACTTCCGTTCCCAGCATTGATCACAACATTGTGCAAACAAGCTCGGGTACCTCGAGATGCCAAGACAAATGTGGAAATGATGCCCACAGCCTCTACTGATATCCGAAGGATCAAAGCCGAGTACCTGAAGGATCAAGCAGAAAGGAAGAAGGCAGCATTGGTAGAGTCAGGAAGCACAAAATCATCACCTGCAAAGGCACATTCAGATCCTTCCGCTGCTGCAAGGTTTCCCAGACCTAATGTTGTTGCTGCTACTTCCAGGCCAGGCCTCCACTCACCCAGGCTTCCCTACTCCAGTTGGGATATCTCGCCCTTTTTGCTGAACGTCGGGCTTCCAATCTATAGGCCTCTATTCCAAGCATGATCCAGATTGCCCTAGTTGAGGCTGTGACACCTCTGAACACTATCATCAACGCACTAGCAGCCAGGATAGCAGTGTATGAGCACAGGCAAGGGGCCACAAATGAGGTGACAACTTTAAAGACTGCCATTGTTGAGCTGTGAAATGATGTAAACCACCTGAAGTTCACCGATGTGTCCATGATCTTTGGAACAAATGAGACTCCAAACATGTCTGCAATGCCTTAGACCACCACTGGACATCGGGACAGAGCAAAACATATAGTCAACCTTGACTTAGAGGAAAATACTGACGAAGAGATGATATAACCGTGACCAAAGAAAACATGATAGACGCTGATGTGCAAGCCTCCTTGGAAAAGACTCCTGGATCCAATTGAGCTGGTCCTTCTGGAAGTCACTCCGGGCACTGATACACAGAAAAATGGAGTGGCCACTTATCCAGGATCCCCTCTTTACCTCCCTCTCTGTCTTTCTTTATTTTGCCTTTCGGATTATGTGTTAATTGCATTTGAGGACAAATAGCTTTTATTTGTGCTGGGGTGAGGCTCACCTTTGTGTGCTATTTGTGATTTGTGTTTTTGTGTATATTTGGGTTGTCTATTTTTAATTATGTTATATATTGCCTTTCGTGGATGTTTGAGCTCATGGCTTCTCTTTTTGATTTTTATTGATGCAAATTTTGACCTTTACCAATTTTTTAAATTTTTTTTTGAAAATTTTCACCACCGCTTGTGATGAAAGTGGCTGTTCTTTTGCAAAATTTGAGTCTCGGTCCCAAAAAATACTGATGACTTAAATAGTGCTCTGAATCGAACGAACATGAATGTGCGACTACAACGAGACCAAATGAAGTTGCATAGACAATATGTGAACTCTTTGCATATTTTTGTGATTAGCCATTTATCGAAATGATTCTCATGCAATGACCGTTGCACACTAGAGAAAGTGTTTAGTATTGTTCGACTTAAGTGTTGATGCCTTGTGTGGTTAGCTTACTTTGAACTATGCATGAATAAACCTAGAATTTGCCCCGTTAGTCTGATTGATTTAGAAAGGTGTACTCTTGAGATGATCTTAGGCAACTTTAAAGAGTGTGAGCCAAATTTGAAATATACCTCTTTTGTGGCCTACCCGTGAGTGTGTGAAACTCTTTTGAACACCCCTTGAGCCTTACCTTTCTTTGGAAGAACCTTGATGAACCCTAGACCTTACTTAACCCACTACCTATAATCCTCTTGATTTGTGGTTTACTGAATAACCAACTTAGGCCAAAAGCCTAAGTTGGGGGTGTGGTGAAAAGGAAAAGGAGAAGTTAAGAAGTTCAAGAAAAAGTCTCTCTAAACCATGGTATTGCAAAACAAAATGGAAACCCTTCTAAATAAAAAGGTGTTTATATATATATAATTTTTGAATAAATGTGCAAAAGGAGTTGGGTTTCCAAGCAATACATGGAGAGTGAATGAAAGGATGACTTCGAAGCACTGGAAGAAAAAGTGACAAGGTAAAGGAAAAGGGCGTTTTGAGAACACCACATCTCATGAGAATGAAGAAGTCACTGAGACTAAATGACCATACCTTGCACTCAGCCCCATTACAAGCCTTGAAAATACCTTTTTGATCTTGAGTAAGCCGAACCAAAAGTCCATTGGAAAATATGGGCAAACCTATGGGGTAAAAACATGCATTGTGTTCCTCTTTTTAAGTGTGAGCGTTGCAACTGATTCCTGGTCTTAAATTGATTAACTTCTGTGTGTGAACTGGAATCAGTATTTGTTTGAGGGCATTTAGATACTTTCGTTGAGCTTGAACTTTCATTAGTAGAAAGTATTGTGAGCGTGAGAATCATTGGTAATGGTGTGTCACAACTTGAATCTTTGAGTATATAGTTGAATCTTCACATAAGTAGTTTGAAATCTTGTTGTGCATATTCATGATTGAGTCTTGTGTAGCACTATTTTAGACACCCTTTTTGAACTACTGAACTTGAGTTTGCTTGAGGACAAGCAAAAGTTTGAGTTGGGTATTGATGAGTCCACAAATTGGACTCATTTAGGGCTTTATTTTAATAGAAATAGTGTCCTCAAATGCTTATTTTATCTCAATATCTGATGAAAACCCTAAAGTTTTAGGTATTTGAAGTTTGAAGGAAAGCATGGACACTACTTCGCAAAAATGAACGAAAAGGCTGAAAAGAATAAGAAAATGAAGGCCTGAGGATCGCCGAGTCCACTTGGTGAGTCGCCGAAGGGTCTCACGTGCCTTTTGTTCCAGTATGCTGGGCCCTGAAGGAAATGATCAAATCGGCGAAAAAAGGGAGCAGTCGGCGCATCACCGAAGGAGTTCTGTAAAGCAGTACTATGTTGCCCAATGACACAGAGCATGACGATGTTGAAGGATGGTGCAAGACGGCGATGAACTGCACCTAAAGGCGAATCGCCGAGTCGATCGGCGATTCTGAGTAATGTCACCGAATGATCCGCTGCAGCACAGATTGTTGAAAACTATAAATACTCGTTGAGTATCACATTTTTTAGTATCATATTTTGAATAGAGAACAATTAATATAGTTTTAGTACTTTTTATTTATCTCTCAAGTTTGTAGAGGGTTTTGTGGGAGACTTGAAGAAAGGAGTTCATCTTTCCCAAGTTGGAAGTGGGTCTTCTCCATTCTTCTTCCTTTGCTTAAATTAAGGTTTAATTTCTTATACCCGTTTGATTTCACTATCATTTTAGGTGTATTTTATTATTCCTTGATGTGTGGCTAAAAACCCCATTTTTGGTGTGTGATTTAGCAAATATATGCTGATATTATTGTTGGGTCTTGCTTGCTGATAGGTTAGATGTATTTTAATGGTGATTTCACCTAGTGTTTGTGGTTTAATTTAATGGTTTTGTAGTTGCAAATACAAAGCCACCCATGTGTTTTCGGCTTGCCCGAGAGGGAGATCGCGAAACCAAGACAAACAGACTGGCCTAAGGAGTGGGTCGATATGAGGTTCAACCAGAGAGGGTGAGCCCTAGTCCCATATCCTAACATTCAACTCGATAGAGTGAGTGGGGTAAGGTGTAGGCTGGCCTTCATGCAGCAAATGGGTGTTCGAGAGGAACACATTTGAAATGGGGTAAGTTGCCTGAGAGGGAACTTATTTCTATTTAAAGCTTAGCCTAGTCACTATTATCTTGCAAATTTCCTATCGAAAGCATGTACCCAACTATTTATCTCAACTTGTATTGCGGTCACACTCCAAGAACTTTTCCCCATCCTTGATTTCTTTGTTATTTTTGTTGTTTTTCCTATAGTTGTCACAAAAATCCCCAAATTGATATTTGACACTTTTGTGTCCCCCTGTAATTTACAATGCTTTTAATCATTAATGTCTTTAGCTACGACTACTTAGAACTAAATTTTATTTTTCTATTAATTCTCAAAACCTCTCCCTTGGGACACGACCCCAACCCTTGGTTGAGTTACTATACTATTGGACGATTCGTAGACACTCATACTAGAAGTTGTGTCATTGATTACGCAATTGAAAACATCAATGCTCCATGATGACATGAACATTTCTAGGCTCATGGTGTATGCTCAATCTATTGAGGAGTCCAAACTTAAGAGGAAGAATAGGGAGTTGAAGAGGTCTAGGCCCGATGAGCAAGGTCAACCTAGGTTCAAAAAGAGAGCTCCAAATCAAGATTTTTCAAGCACTCCTAAGTTTAACCAAGAGAAAGGTGGTGGAATTCCATTTTCAAAACTTACTTGCACCATTTGTTGAAAGAGGCATTATGGGAAGTGTCTAGCCGGTACTAATGGGTGATATGGTTGTGGGAAGAATGATCACCAAGTGAGAGATTGCCCTACTCTTGAGGCCAAAGAAAGGGAGGCCAACCAAGCTTCTCTTAGTGGCCTAAATCTTGATGCTCCCAAGAGGAATCGTTTCTTTGTGCTTCAAGCTAACAAGGACAAAGGAGCTCTTCCGGATGAACACATCGGTAAGTGATGATTCCTTATGTTTGTGAATGTCTTGTTAAGGTCCCTATATTGTTTTCAAGTTTGCCTTAGAATGTGTTTACTCTTAAGGGGGAGATGGTATGTGGAATAGTATGATTGTTGAGAGTTCTGATATCCTTATCCCTTTCTTCTATTCCTATTCAAACTTGACACCAAGAGTTCCTTGTAGCTTGTTTCATATTTTGGAGTCATGTGTGATTTATGTGTTCCCATGATCTCCTTATGTTGTGCATGTTTGATGAAATTTATGTTTATATGAGAAAATGAGTTTTCATGATTGTGTAACTCATGTTGATGTGCATCTATAATCAGTTTCCTAAAGTCTTCATGAGTTGACTTATTGATTATGCTTAAATGTGTCTTTGAGAATAGGTGCACAGTTTTCCTTATGATTTTGTAATGAGCATGATGTGAGTTGAAGAAGGAAATTCCTCCGAAGGAATGAGAAATGTTGATGTTTCCGTGCATAATGAGTTTGTAGACGTAGTTCCTACTTCCTTGTGTTGCATTAAGCTTATTGATGTGGAGTTGATGTTTCCTCCTATGATTTTGTGCATTATAAAGATGTGTCATATATGATGGGCATCTAGTCTTGAGTCGTTATCCCTTAAAGTGTCATTCGAGGACGAATGTTCCTAAGGGGAAATAATGTAACGACCCAGAAAACTAGTAGGTTGAACTAGAGCCTAAACGTGAGGGTTAACGTCAAAGGTTAAGGGCAAGGGCTAAGGCTTTTGGGTGCAGGCCATGGTTATGGGGCCAAGACTTCCTAAAACTAGGCCTAGCCACTGCCTAGTATGATCACGAGGGTCTTCACGACCCGTGGTGGCCACCACGAGTCGTGGTTCCACCCGTGGTTGGCATGGTAATGTGCCCTAGAAAGGTGCCAAGCCAAGGCACCCCTTCACGAGCCACTTCATGGCTCGTGGTCATGACCACGGGCCATTGGAAGGCTCATGGGTTTCCCTTGGTCTTGTGGGAGTTGGAGCATGTTATAGGAGCTACTGGTCAAGGGATTTGATGAGTCCACAAATTAGACTCATTTAGGGCTATATTTTAATAGAAATTGTGTCCTCAAATGCTTATTTTATCTCGATATCTAATGAAAGCCTTTAAGTTTTAGGTATTTGAAGTTTGAAGGAAAGCATGGACACTACGTCGCAAAAAGGAATGAAAAGGGCGGAAAAGAACGAAGAAATGAAGGCCTGGGGATCGCCGAATCCACTTGGCGAGTCGCCGAAGGGTTTTACTTCACCTTTTGTTCCAGTGTGTTGAGCCTTGAAGGAAAGGATCAAGTTGGTGGAAAAAGGAAGCAGTCGGCGCATCGCTAAACAGTTCCGCGAGGCAGTACCATGTCGCCCAAGGATCCAAAGCATGACAGTGCTAAAGGATGGTGAAAGACGATGATGAACTACACCAAAGGGTGAATCACCGAGTTGATCGGCGATTCCAACTAATGTCGCCGAATGATCCACTGCAGCACAGATTTTTGGAAACTATAAATACTCATTGAGAAATGATATTTTTAAGTGTGGAACAAATTATTATAATTTTTAGTACTTTTTATTTTTGCTCTGAGTTTGAAAGGGTTTTGAAAACTTGAAGAAGAAGAGGTTTCATCTCCAAGGATTTGGACTTGGGTCTCTTCGATTCTTCATTCTTGGCCTGTAACAAGACTTAAATCTTCATACCCATTTGAATGCAAACTCATTTAGGTATAAATTTCTATCTCTTGATGTGTGGCTAAAAACCCCAATTCTTGGGGTGTGATTTAGCGAATATGGGTTAAGATTGTTGTTGGGTCTTGTTTGCTGATAGATTAGATGTAGTTTAATGGTGATTTCGTCTAGTAGTTGTGGATGAATTTAACAAATTTGTAGTTGCAAATACAAGTTTATATATGTGTTTTTGGCTTGCTCGAGAGAGAAGTCGCGAAACCAAGACTTCTAGAGTGATGGCCTAAGGAATGGGTCGACATGAGGTTCAGCTCGAGAGAGTGAACCCTAGTCCCATATTCTAACACTCAGCTTGAGAGAGTGAGTGGGGTAAGGCGTAGGCTGGTCTTCATGAAACGGGGTAAGTTACTTGACAGAGAACTTATTCCCACATAAAGCTTAGTCTAGTCACTATTACTCTAGAAATTTTCTATCGAAAGCATGTACCCAATAATTTAGATTAACTCGTATTCCGATCACATCCCAAGACCCTCCCCCCCTCTCATTGCTTAGGCTTCTTTGTTAACTTTGCTGTTTTTACATACTAGTGACAAAACCCCCATTGTTAATTAACACTCTTGTGTCCCTCTTTAATTTACAATGTTTTTAATCGTTAATGTCTTTAGCTATGACTAGTTAGAACAAATTTTATTTTTCTATTAAATTCTCAAAACCGCTCCCTTGGGACACGACCCCAACCCTTGGTTGGGTTACTATACTATTGCACGATCGTAGACACTCGTACTCGAAGTTGTGCCACTGATTATGCAAAACATCAAAATGGCGCCGCTGTCGGGGAGTGGTGTTACTTGAGAATTTTTAGATTAGTAAAATTTTTGTTCTTCTTAGTTGTAGTTCACTCACTTAATCTTTAGTTTTGTGTTGTTAGTTTGCTTGTATCCAAACAGAGGAAATGAGCATGGCGAGCTATACTCGGAAGCCAATGGAGTTTCCTCCATTGGAGGTAATGATGTTTCGGGATCGTATCCTCACCTTCAAGCAACTGGAAGGTGAACGGATCCATAAGTCATGGAAAAGGTTTAATGAACTGATCAATCAATGCCCAAGTCATGACATTTCCGACATAATTCTCCTTGACTGTTTCTACAAAAGTCTTGGTCTTGGAAACAAGAGGTTGGTCGCCCAACTCATTCTGGGTGGCATTGAGAAATAGCCATGTGTGATAGCAGCTCAACTGCTTAATCAAATGGCTGAAACGAACCAAGAAGTAGAAAAGTACTTCATATTGGCCGCCCTAATGACTCAGATGGATGAGTTGGCCAAAAAGATGGTGAAGATCGAAGTCCAATGTAAGAGGAAGGATAAATGCATCCCTCCTCATGAGCGAAGAAGTCCCAAGGACAATGAGGTTAAACGCCTTGAGGGAATGCTCTCAATCCTTCTCCACAAGGTGGCTGAGCAAGATAGAGAGCTGAAAGGAATGAAGGAAGACATCGATGGAATGAAGCGGATGATTTGGTCTCATTCCAGAGCTGTCCAGCTGCTCGATCACCTCATGGGTTATGTGTCGCTCGATCTCCACCCGCAACAAAACAAGGGGTTGCCTAGTGGCATTAGATCTAACCCAAGAGACGAAGTTTGACTGGTAGCTCACGTCGAGCCACGATGTCAAATAAGGCACTTCTTTGGAGGCAACCCAAGGTTTTAAATGCTTTTGTATGTTTTAGAAATAATGGTGTGTTGATTGAACATGTTAAAGTGTGGAGAGTGTGTGGAAATTGCATTAGGCGAGAAAATAGTTTCATTCAGAGAATTATCAAACAGGTCGGCGACCCCGATGAAAACCGCCGTTTGGACTTTCACTTTGACTGAAGGTCCTGTAAAACTTGGCGATGTAAATGACCTTTCGGCGTGACGCCAACTGGATCGGCGAGTGCGACTAATGTCACCGAATGGTTGCGAACTCAACGGTTTATAACGGCCAAAGGTACTAAGATTCAAAGTCCTTCACTTTCCCTCGCTTTTAATCTTAACAAATTCACACCAAGGTAGTATTTCCAATACTCTAATATTCAATTAGTATTTCAGTTATCGATTGGTGCTCGGAACTAGGATTTCTTTGTTGCCTAGGATTTCAATAATATTTAAATCGGCATATAATGTTAGTTCTCCAAACCCCCGAATTTACATTTGAATATTTTGTACTATTTTGCAATGATTGTATCTTATTGATGTGTGATGGGCCTCTTTGCTAGGATTCAAACGTTTTCAAAGGTTGTTTAATGACAAATCATGATTGAATTAGTGTTTAATTGATGATTTATGATGAAAATACTCTAAGAACCCATGAATTTACTTAATTCCTAAATTGTGCCTTTATGAAGTGGGTTTGTTGATTATGAAAGCATGTGATTAGAATTTGTCTAAATTGCTTTAGTATATTAAATTGTGTCATTATCCATGTCTTAATTGTAGTAAATTGTTGGTGTGTTGGTGATTTGAGATTCATGGCCTTGAAGGGCATAGTATGAGGAAATGAGTACGATCATGATGTCTTGTATATGAATGTGAATCTAATGAAGGTAATGTGATCATGTCTTGAATGTAATTGTGTTATTATTGAAAGGATTTTTCTCAATTTGACACTCATGAATGTGATAATGGAATGCGAAGAGTTCTTCATGGTAATGTATATCTTGAATTGGTAGGCTTATGCATCATTTTCTTGTATAAATGAATGTATTATTGATTGTTCAATATTGGATCGGTAGGCTAATGGCACCCTACAACACATGTTAATAATGAACCTTGGGATCGGTAGGCTTATGGAATCCTTTCATCAATGTTGTTAATGAACTTTGGGATCGGTAGGTTTATGGAACCCTTCCATGAATATTAATGATGAACCTTGAATTGGTAGGCTTATGACACCCTTTCATGGGGATTCAAGTGAGCTTTCCTAACTAATGAACCTTGAATCGCTAGGCTTATGGTACCCTTTCATGTGTGAATTATACTTTGGGTCTGTAGGTCAATGGCACCCTCTCATGTGTAATAATATTAAAGTAATAAAATATTCTATGGGAATGGAGGCTAAGCACCGAGTGGATTTGGTTAGATGTAAACTCTCCCAATGTTTAAGCCGGGTTTCAATGATCATATTCCTTATCCTATAACTATGTGCCCGCATAGTTCTAGCTAGTGGATCCACCTAAGCTATATGTTACCGGTCATACCTTAGGAAAGTAGACCACCTCTTTACGGTGTGGGGCTTTATGACATCGGATTCCATGGTTAACTCTCATGGTCTATGTCGGTTAACGCTTATTCCCATCATGTGAGATGTATATTATGGTTTCTTGAGAAGTTCTATGAGGTGTGGGTGGTAGTATGGGATGCCATCCATGTATTGAACCAGTAGACTTTGAGAGAGCTATAGTGAGTTCTCTAATGTCTTAATGACTAATGAATGAAAGTGCTTTTAATGAAGGTAATGAAAAATGTTGACTTAAATGTCTAATGTGATGATGCATGCTATACTTGGGTTGTATTAGGAGTTATTTTTCCATGTCATGACTTATGAAATGTTTATGATCCTTATGTTTGAGTATTGTTTAAAGGTGAAAAAGAAGAATGGTAAGTTCACTTTTGGTAACCTTAATGTGGTACTTAGTGTGGATGGTGGTATGAGATGCTATTCATACATTGCACAAAGTATGGGTTGAGGTTTAATTAAGGTGAATGTTTAAGTGTGATGTTATGACTTGTATGATGATTATACTTGTATTTTATGCCTCTTATACTAATGTACATGATGTTCCTAAAAATTGGCATAATGCATGGTTTCCAACAAAAATGTCCCTTTTAAAGCATGTTTTTGCATGGTCATCATACTTAGTACATTTTTCTGTGCTAACCCATATTTCTCTTAATTTACTAGAAGTGTAGGTTCCGGCAAGTGAGTTGCTTTCTCTCTAGTTCAAGGGCTTGGATTGAGATTCTTCCAAGGCTAAGTGGTATGTCCTCATAGATCGAGGACAAGTACTTTTGATGTTCCATTTCTTTCATGTAATATACATTTTAGACTTTCTATTGTAAAAGGCCGTGACCCTACTTTTGTTTCAAGATGTTGTTTTATATGGCCATGAGAGACAATAGACTTCCATTATTTTAAAGGTTTTTCGTTTGTATGGATTTAAAGAAAAGTTTTTAAATTCCACACTATTTCTATATATCGAATGTTATGAATGCTATGAGGCTTGTATGAGGCTCTTCGGAGTCTTGTACGCCTTGTCACATCTAGGGGTAGCCCCAGGTTGTGACATTTTACACCTATAATCGGATGAAGTGTACTTGAAACGTTATTTCATGTTCGGTTGGTTGATTCTAATGAGGGTGTTATTGTTCATAATAGTTCATAATCATCTTTCGTATCGGGTGTGAAGGCTAAGCAAGATTTTTATCCAGTATTGGTTGATTTGAATAGGTTTGTTTCTGAAAAAGTCATTGCGATTTTCTCCCAAGTGGAGATGGTGTCCTTAGATAGAAAGGTCAGTTATGTATTCTGAATGTTGATGGGTTGAGGAATCATATTTTGATAGAAGATCATATTTTTCGATATTCTTTTCATCCGGGAGCCATTAAGATGTATTGTGATTTGCGGGAAGTCTATTGCTGAAATGGAATGAAGAAGAATGTTGCAGAATTCGTGGCTAAATGTCCAAATTTTCAACAAGTGAAGGTTGAGCATTAGAAACTGGGTGGTTTGGCTCAAAACATTAGTATTCCTATATAGAAGTGGGAAGATTTGAATATGGGCTTCATTACGAGTTTACTCCGCACTTGTTGATAATTTGACTCGATTAGAGTCATTGTGGACCGAATGACGAAATCAACTCACTTCTTCTCGTTAAGACTTCATTTTCATCAAAAGATTATGACAAGATTTATATTAGGAAACTTGTAAGATTACATGGGGTGCCTTATTCCATTGTCTCCGATTGAGGTACTTTGTTTAAATTTCAATTTTGGAAGTCATTTTAGAGAGATCTTGGTACCTAAGTGAAACATAGCACAACTTTTCATCCTCATACCGATGGAAAAGATGAGTTTACCATTCAAACATTGGAAGATATGTTTAGAGATGAGTTTGATTTCAAAGGTAGTTGGGATGATCATTTACCTTTAATTGAGTTTGCTTATAATAATATCTATCGTTCTAGCATTGGGATGACACCATTTGAGCCTCTTTATGGTAGGAGGTGTAGGTCTCCTATTGGTTGGTTTAAACTTAGCGAGGTCACTTTGATAGGGCTAGAGCTGGTGCACAAGGCTATGGAAAAGGTTCGACTTATTTGTGAGAGGTTGAAAACGACTCAAAGTTGACAAAAGTCTTATTCCAATGCTAGGAGAAGATAATTATTATTTGATGTTGATGATTGGGTATACTCGAAAATCTCACCCATGAAGGGTCTCATGAGGTTTGGAAAGAAAGGGAAGAAAGTGGCTAACGATGCAAGAGCTCTTTTCCCCTTATATGCTCTAAAAAAGGGTATGTCAGGTTTTTGGACCCTATGTTGAGTAAGGGTTCCAAATCATCCAAAAGTTATAGGTATGTGTTCTTTCTTGGAACTCTTTTTCTATCTTATGCCAACCTAAAAAGAGAGAAAAAAATGGATTTCAAGTTCGACAGTCTTTTACCCAAGGCTTTCTACTTCAGATATTTTAACTGAAATACACAAATATGGAATATTAGTACCCGCTCTTCAATTTGACTGGTTAATAATACACGTAAATATGATGATATTGGGCGATGCAGCCCTTTTATGTGGATCGCTATTATAAGTAGCATTAGCATAGCTACATTTGAATAGGATGAATAAACCTCAGGAAAAGTAAGATCCTTTCCTTGATTGAATTTGGCTTTGCTGCACCCTGAATCAATCAAAATGCGTATTGATCTGATTCATCCCATTTTATTTATTTGGGCGAGAGGGATTATTCCCCGTTATGTGGGCCCATATCATATATTGAGGCATATTTGCAAGGTTGATTACTAAATTTAGTTTCCTAATGATTTAGAATCGGTACATCCGGTATTCCGTGTCACTTTGTTGAAAAGGTGTGTTGGAGATTCAACGTCCAGTATTCTTTTAGAAGGTTTGGGTCTTAAAGAGAATCTTTTCTATGAAGAGGTTTCAGTTATAATTTCAGACCAGAAAGTTAGTAAGTTGAGAAAAAAAGTTGCTTCCTTGAAGGTTCTTTGGAGGTATTAATTAGATGAGGGTTCTATTAGGGAGGCCAATGCCGATATAATGTCCCAATATTCTCATCTCTCTCCCTACACTTCTGCTCTAGCTTGAGCTATTAGTTTCTCATGGTTCAATTTTTTAGATTCATGCGTCATAGTGATTCTCATGTTTCCGTATGCATCTATGTTAATAAAAATTTCACTTCTATGTTATTATTTAGCTAGGAGTGATTCTCCATGTTTATGTGCATTTTGATGAATTTTCATTCATGTTGGGTTGTTATTTTCTCTCTTACTCTATTGATGCTAGCCTGAGCAATATTTGAGGACACGTGTTCCAAAGGGGGACATATTGTAACACCTCGGAATTTGGAAAAAGAAAGAAGGACAAAGAGGACTATTGTTTCAATTCCATGAGACTAGTCTACGGTTCATAGGAAGTTCTACGAGTCGTAGACTAGTCTCGTAGGAAGTGGAGAAATTATTTTGTAAATGAAAGCCCAGTAACCTATTCGACGATTGGCCAGGACGGTCCGTTGAATGGACTACGAACCCTAGGAATGTCTTGTAGGAAGGATCCAAACTTGCTAAAATTTTGGGATTTAAGGTGACTTCTAAAGTTTGGGTCTATAGATCGTAGGAAGTCTTATGGGCCATAAAAAGGTCTCATCAAAGTTGGTTAAAATTTTAGGCTCCAGTATTTGGTCTATGGTTGACTAGTACGGTCCGTAGAAAGTTTTACGGACTGCACATCATAATTGTAGGGTCTGCTGACACTTATATTTAAGGGTATTTGGGACTGTTCCTATGCACCTAATTCTTACACTACATCGTTTTGCATATAAGTAACCCCATATAGATTATTTTTACCCCTAAATCTATCCATCTCCTTCTTTTCACCAAAATACCCAAATTTCGTCTCAAAGGTTTTCTCTCCAAGGCTCTTAAGGAATTGCTAGTGTTCTTCAAGTCTTCAAGGTTTCTTCATATATTACTTATGGGCTCTTAGATTAAAGTAAGTATGGATTTCATCAATGGATTCCCTTCGCCCATTGAGTCCCAAAAACTTCTCCAACTATCCAATTCAATTTCTCTTCATTCGTTGGGTTTCTATTCAATTCTTCATGGGTTCTATTCATATTGATTCAATTGTTTGCATTTGATCTTAATATGATTATTTATACTCAATTACATGATTTCCAATTGAAATCACATGAACCCATGCATGATACATGATTTTTCACTATGAACCCTAATTTGCATGAATTTGAAGAAATGTTGCGAATCAAGGAATGATGTTTTCATGAACTTATGCACGATTTATGAAAAAGGGTTGTTTTACGATCTAGGTTATTTTAGTATAAACATCAATGAAATTCTGAAATATTTTCTCACATATTAAACGATCATGACTTAGTGATAGTTTTCTCTTACTTCTATTTGATTCAAGATTTAATGAGCTAATCTATGATAATTAAGCTTGGAAGAGTATCTGAATTTTACCTTTCCATGTATGATGATAATAAATATTTTGTTAGGATTTAATTTAGCATCCTCTAGGTGGAGACTCAAATAGGGTAGTCTCTAGTAAAAACCTCTAGTTCCAAACTATGTGCCCTCGTAGGTTTGCCTTAAATTGCCTAGCTAGTGAATCCACATATAGAACATGATATGATACAAAGTTCTATCTTGGCAAGTAGAATCTCCCTTCTTGATGTGGGAGTTACATTGGATTCCATGTATACCTCGCATGGTCTATTGTCGGTTAAATATAATATCCCTCAAAATGAACTAATTTACTTTCAAAGGGTTTATGAAGCTTTCCTTATGTTTTAAGATGCATTGACCATGATCATGATTTACTATTCTCCTTAAAAGATTTGCCTAGGTTTAGCATACTAATTCATACACATTATTGATTATGTCCCCTTATGATCATGTTCCGTGTCTTATTGAATTTCTCTCATATTTAGTCCATTTCATGTACTAATGCATACTTGTCCCTATATTATTTCACTAATGTAGGACTTGATGATTCCTTTCCCTCCGTTCGTGGCTAGTGAGCACCTAAAGATTGAAGACTTGGTGAGTCCTCATACTCTGAGGACCATGTCACCTTTATTGCTTTTCTTATGTCTTTATATTTTGAATATTGTATATGGTGTACGCGTTACGTCCTAACCACTGCTTTTGATGTAGTAGATGGCTTGTCAAGACTATGATAGACTTTCGCTTTGACATGTCAAACTATTTTCTTAATACAAGACTCTTTACTTTTGTCAATCATTTTGTATTGTATGTATGAAAAGTGGCTTGTGTAGGACCTCTTGGGGTCTTATACACCATGTCACATCTAGGGTGTACTTTGGGTCATGATAAGTTCTTTGGATGAAATTACAGATCCTGTATGATCAATAAGACTTTGATACCATTGTTGGTGTTTTTCAAAAATAGGGTAGCAAAAACAATTGATTGAAATATCTCTCATTGAATTAAAATGACTTTCAATAGCTTTCAATTGATTTCAATAATTTTATTGACCGCTGAGAGGCAACAAATAGCCAACATAAGAATATAATCTGCATAATTTGAAATTTAAAACAACCTAAAATATCTAAACTATTCAACCAACCTAAATAAAATTTAAAATTTAACTTGTTTTGCTAAGAGTTACTATAGTAACTAAAAACATTTCAACATGTTACACCCAAAACATGAGAAGGTGTGACAGGAACCTGACACCTTACCTTACTGTGCAAACCAATCATAACTCGTACAACTAGAATCAAGGAATATCTTGGAACGAGAATCAAAGCTACCATATAAACACATATGCTCCATCAATAGAGAAAACTAAGCAAACCGACAAGGTCTCTGTAATGTAGAATCTATATGAAAAAATATCCTGACACACATATATATACATAAGGTCGATGATGAAAATAAACAAAAATCTTTAGCTAATAACAAGGCTATTAATTTTTTTTAACACATACCACAAGTTTATGACCCTCTTAAGAGTATCGTATCAACTGAGACTGGGACCCAACTATAACGACTCGGAAAATGATAGGTTAAGCAAGAGCCTATGACTTTGTGTTGACTTTATGTGAGGTTCTATGAGGGGTTTTTATGTAATTTCGTTTTAATTGTGTTACATCCGACAATTTAAAATGATTATGAAAAAGCTTAAAATTGGAAGTAGTCATTTTTGGAAAAAGTTTAGAACCTGGAAATTTGGTTAAGTGTGGGAAATCAGTGAGTTTTTGGCCAACTTTGAGCAGCTATAACTCCTAGCTCAGGATGGTCCAGGAGTATTTCCAGTTATGTTTGGAAAGCCCTTGGAACGATCTTTCCAACGCCACCGAGTTTGCTCGATTCCGAATTTGTATGAGCGAGTTATGCCCTTTGAAAGTTGGGCAGTTAGCAAGGAGTCCGTCCGGAAATTTAAGGGCATTTTGGTCTTTTCACAAATCTTTTCTTTTGAGGTTATATTATTGTGTTAGGCTGATTGTGGATCATTTTTGTTCC
>JAJOOS010008133.1:0-61875 GCA_029582725.1 Solanum chiquidenum | reverse complement strand
TTGACTTTTGATTACTGATTACTTATTGAATTCTTACAATTTGTTTCACAAACCCCCCCCCCCCCCTTTAATTACTTGTTTTGTTTTTGGAAGTAATTTGACTAATTGAATATAATTGTTGTTAAAGTAAAGTCTAAACCAGTTTCCTCGTGGGATCAACCCCAACCTGCAAGTTGGGTTCTTTACTTGATAACGATCGCTTATGCTTCTTTAAAGAGGTGTAATTTGAGCGTATCAAATTTTGGCGCTGCTGCCGGGGAAATTTTGGCTTTTAGATTTATGTTAACTACATTATTGAACGTTAGTCAAATATTTCCTGATTTTACTTTTTGTTTTTGTTTCTGTCTCTCTTAGGTTTTGACTCTAGTGTATGCCAAGTACACGGAGCCAAGGTGAACCACTTACTCCTTATGACCCAGAGTTGAACCGAACTTTGCGAAGAATGAATAATCCAGGAGATCAAGATAATCCTATCGAAGGAAATCTAGGTGATGAAGTTGGGTTGCAACCTCAAAGGGTAGTTGGTGGGGACAACAAGGGTCCAATTGGAAATCAATTGGGAAATGCAGTGAGGGTGCACGACCCACCAGGCCCTCGACTGCATGACAACTACCGGGGCAACGTAAACATTGTTGACTCAGATGGACGTCTTGTCCTACCCCATTTACCTCCGGGCCACACATTTGTAGTGACCAGTAGCTTGATGCAGATGCTTACAGCGAGAGGTTTATTCTCGGGGTCACCATCAGAAGACCCACATGCTTACGTAGCCAAGCTCAGGGCGGTTTGCAAGAGTTGTATGGGTCGACCAGACTTGGATATGGATGTCATCGGGTTGCGAGAGTTCCCTCTATCACTGACAGGCGATGCTGATGTATGGTTCACTGAGCTTCCCTATAACTCAATATATGCATGGGACCAACTGACGGATGTGTTCTTGGCAAGATATTATCCAGTGTCCAAGAAGCTCAATCACAAAGATAGGGTCAATAATTTTGTAGCATTGCCTGATGGTCTGTGGGTATTGAGTTGTCATGGGTTCAGCTCGAGAGAGTGAATCCTAAACCCTTTTCCACACATTCAGCTTGAGAGAGTGAATGCACTAAAGCGTAGAATGTTCTTATTTGCATGCTTATTGGTGTTCGAGAGAAACCAACTTGATTCGGGGTAAATTGTTTGAGAGACAGTTTATCCCTCCTAAAGTCTAGCTTATTCACTAATTTAAAGCTATTTACTAATAGTTGCAATTACCCATTTGTCTACCTTAGCCTATAATCGAATCACATCCCAAGAACCCGTCTCAATATATCTTAATTCGTATTATTTGTTGCTGCCGTAGTTGATAATTACAATCAAAATCCCATGTTATTTGATACTCGTGTCAACCCCTTAATTTGAATTATGTTTTTATTCGTAAATGTCTATTCGTGTGATTGACTTGAACATATTCGTACTTTACTTTTGAATCTTAAACACGTACCACTCCCTGTGGGATTCGACCCCAACTCATTTAGTTGGGTTATTATGCTGACTAACGATCGTAGACGCTTAGAACTGGATTAAGTATAATTGATTCACATCAAATCAATCATCTGATTCAATACACCATTCAAACTAAATTTCCAAATTCCACATACCCACCCCTAATCATCTAATTTTAATACACCATTCAAACTAAATTTTCCAAATTCCATATACCCACCCCTAATCTAAAAGACAAGCAATGTCCTCAAAACTTAAGGAGAAAAGAGAAAGTGCACACCCTGAAATTAAATGCGTAGAGGTTGACTGGGGAATGCAAGCATGAACTGGATCAGTAACAACTTCATGTCGGATGGAATCATAGGGTTGATGGACAACTCAATTCTACTTAATGAAGATTCCACTTCCCACCAATCTGATAGTCATTATGTGATGATAGGAAATATGAGGGGTAGGCCCCACTAAGAATGTCCTGAGGTGGTGAATCCCTTTAATAAATAGTTGTGCATCACAATATTTCTGTCATTATTCTCTCCCTAGATTTGGATTCAGAGGTATCATAATCATCAACTCACCAATCCCCCGGTGGGCTGGAAGCTGGGTTCGGAGAGTCCAATTCACTAGCTGGGAGATTCAAATTTAATTCTTGAGGAGGAGGAGGTGGTGTTGGCTCTCTTGTCCTTCGCATCAATACAAATTCTCTCTCTAAGATGTCAACTTTTTTTCAAACTCCACTCATTATTTTAGTTATCGGTTTCATAGAAGTCTTGAGCGCTCTATGAATGAAAGAGGTTGAATTGTTGCCAACTTTGACAATTGATCTCTATGATATCCGTTCATAACAGTCAACTTGACAAATCCTTGACCAGGCGGTGTTGATGTTGTGATGGATGGTGGAAGCATTTCTAACACTTATGGTGAATCACTTTGTGGATGAAGAGGTTGCCTTCCTCTTTTTAACCCTTGGTGCATATTTGTCCATGTTGTTAACAATGGTGATCATGTGCTTATCTCAAATACATCTATCCACCTCCCAAAAATGTGGACAATTAATTTGCCAATAAAAGTAGATGATAAGGAATGGGAAGGGCATAATTCCCTTGCATTTTTAGCAGCCCACTAATTTTCTTGGCCACTATCTAACTCTCAACATGTAGACCCTTCATAATGCGAGCATTAGGCTTGCACACACGAAGTCGAACCATATTCATGCTTCTGATGATAGATCTTTCCTATTAATTCACCTCTGATTCTTGTCCATGAAAGGGAGCGCTCTAATATAATCTTAGCTACCCTAGCGTATTAATTATGTTTTGGTGTTCTTTGATGGGTGGAGCTTGTTTTCGAAATTGTCACCCCACCCACCAAATGGAATATATGGTAGCAACATGTCACGCCCCAAACTTGAGGGGTGCAACTGGCTCCTAATGCCAAAACTCAGGCTCAAGTCGATCCTGCTGAACCATTTGCTACTAGCGCATGGAAGCCACATGCAATCAAGAAAACAAACAAGTATATCTCGGCATAAAATTAAGCCCTCGGCCAACAAGGCCCCTGTCAACTGATTTATAAAAGAAACAGCTACTCCCAGGAGATCATATAAATAAATAGCCAACTAGCACATAAGTCCTGATTGGGCCGTCGAGGCCACCATGATATCTATACCAAAACGAAAAGCAGGTATATATCAATACAATACATCAAACAGCTCACAAGCTTCAGCAAACTAACAACATAGGCCAGTATGGCCATAATATATCTATACACCCCACACACTAGTCTGCAAGCCTCTAAGAGTAGTAAAGTTTAGCGGGAAAGGGCCCCAACCTACCCATAAAGATATATACAACAAAAGGTAACAAACCTCCCAACTCTGGCAGCTCCGGAGGAAAGAGGCTAGCCAATCGGATAAAAGTCAATCCTGCTGCTGAGGAGGTCTACTCGGTCGTCTGTCAGGACCTGCATGCATGAATGCAGCGCCCCCAAGGCAATGGGGTGTCAGTACAAAATAATGTACAGAGTATGAAAGGCAATAGACTATGAGGAGGTATCCTGATATATTGGAATAATCTGATAAATAAATCAAGGATAAGATAAGTGTATTGACCTACTCCTAAATCTAAACTTATCAAAAATAATAAAACAACAATCTAACCAAGCCCCCATAACCTCGACAGGTACAAACATCACACAAGACCACCTACACAAGCCCCCATAAGCCCGGAAGGTGCCAATCAGCCTATATACCCCTATCGGTAGTACCCTAGCCCCGTAGGCAATCACATAGCCCTCTTAGGCATTAATATAGCCCCGTAGGCAGCACATAGCCCTTTTAGGCATCAACATAGCTTATAGACAACTCAACCCTCTTAGCCAACAACATGACCCTATAGGAAGCACATAGCCTTCTTAGGCGTCAATATAGCCTTGTAGGCAACTCATAGCCCTTTTAGGCATCCATATAGCCCTGTAGGCAGGACATTACCCTTCTAGGCATAGATCACATTCATGCAGCTAACCACAATCACCCCAAGGGCAACAATAACAATCCAATCACTAAAAGCGAGCAATTTAGTTATAAGCAACCTATACAAATAGCCTCTAAGTCGTGTCCAACACAGGGACACTACTAACTGAATAAGAATCCCGGCAAGGGAGGATTATATCAACTCGAGAAGACAACAATCAACAATAATGGCTACAAGTGTAACAAGGATAACAACCCAATTATATTGCTCCTAAGCTTTAAGGAAACATGTCGTAAGTAGGGAATAGCCTTAACATACCTTTCCAATGAACGCTCGAAAGACTGTAGTTCCTTCACGAAATTTGTTCCTTATGTCCTAACCTTCGCAAACACTATATATACACAACTGGTACGCACCTATAAATAGTTCATAATTAATCTTAAATCGGCAGATTTGCCATATTGCCCCAACTTGTCGAAACGTCCGTAGAAATTTATAAAAACAACCATAAAAGGGTCCCGAGATGATTAACTTAATTAACCAAGTGTTAACCTTGAAGAAACACCAATAACTACAAATTTATATATTCAAAAACCAGCTCCAAACGCAGCTAATAGAAGGGAAAAATGATTGCCACGTGTAGGGAATACGTTTCTAGGCACGAGGGCAATGATTAATGGTAGAAATCATCAAAAACTAACCTTCATCATGCTAGAACTTCATAGGAACCCTCCCTAAGCTTTCTATCTGGTTTTGGAACTGAAATTAAATGTGTTTATGGCTTAAAACGTTACATAAGCCGACATACCATATTTTTTACCCGACCCGGATCCGATCCGGATTCTGCCCCGGCAGTCCCTAGTAAAACCCTCATAACTTTTTACTCTGATGTCAGTTTGATACGGAGTTTTATGCGTTGAAAACTAGACTCGTAGGCCTTCTATTTAATGGGTGATAGGCCTTCTAACTCTTTATATATTGGGAGAAAATATCCAAGACATTTGACCCAAATTTCAGATAAATCTTTAAAAAGGAACCTGCGATAACTTTCGCCAACTTTTATTTTGCCACTTACTTAGCTTCAAAACTTGAGATACAATCCTTGAACACTTAAAATATGATATACCACATCATTTTTAATTTATTACTCACCCTCTTTGTCTTTCCACGAAGATACGAGTTAATTTAGACGTTTTGAAAAGTCGGGGTGTTACACAACACTGGTATCAATTTGTTCAAAGCAAAATAGAAATTATGCATGGACTTGTATTTGCACTCCCTTTATGAGGTGCTTGATCTATATGGGAGTGATATGTCACATAGAACTCCCACACTAATGTAGGGAAGTAAGAGCATGCAGGGGTGAGGACCCCATCCCAAATGCTCTCCTCATATTTGATGGTTATAATAGGAAATTCTTTATTGAATGAATCAATGTCTACCACATCTTCATCTATAATAACATGTTTGTGCCAAAAGCGTATGTATTGAGACTCCATTCCAGCTGTCCCAAAGCATAGTTGATGTGTCAATTGGTCGATCTGCTGCTCAGACATCTAATATTCCCCAATGGATAGATGGTGTTGTTCATCTGTCAAAACACATGATCCTGCAAGAAGGGGTGATGTCACGACCCAAAGTACACCTTAGTCGTAACATGGCGTATAGGACCCCACGAGACCCTATACAAGCCACTTAGCATACATACATCATATAAGATAATAGAATTTAAAGAATTCAAAAGACACTTTTATATTATGAAGAATTTGACAAAAGCGAAAGTCTAACATAAGTCTCAAATCCATCTAGTACATCATAAGGAAAGTGATTGGGACATAACCCATACATAACATACAAGTTTGAAAGGAAAGACATAAAGCAATAAGAGTCTCGGTCCTCGCAACATGAGGACTCACCAATCTTCAAAGGTCAAGAGGATCAACTAGCCACGATTGTACAGAATGGAAGCTTTGGACCCTACATTAGTGAAACAATGTAGGCACAAGTATGCATTAGACATGGGATGTACTAAGTATGATAGCAATGCATAAGAGTTATGAAATCATTCTAAAAGGGACTTTACATGACATGCAATAACCAAGCTAAATCATAAAATAACATGTTAGAAGATATAATTCGTAATCATGGCCAATGCAAGCTAAGCATCTTTAAAGCACATTTGAGATACTTCTAGAAGTAACCTTAGTTCATTATTGTGGGAAGTTTTCCATTTACCGACAAAGACCATTGAGGTAACATGGGAACAACAAAAGAGTAAACTATGAGGAACTAAATACCTCAGGCTAAAGTAGGAATGAAGGGAAAGAGATGAGGATAACATGACATTATATCGGCCTCGGCCTCCCAAGTATCACCCTCAACTAATTGATTCATCTGAAGAACCTTTACGGAAGCAACTTCTTTGTCTTTCAACTTCCAAACTTGCCGGTCCAAAATCTTAACCGGAACTTCTTCATAAGAAAGACTATCATTTATACCAAGAATCTCCAATGGTATTATAGATGTCAGATCACCGACACATTTCTTCAACATGGAGACATGGAAAACCAGATGCACTGATGCCAAGTCATTAGGCAAATTAAGTTCATAAGCAACTTTACCAATACACCTCAAATAATGATATGGGCCCACATAACGGGGACTAAGCTTTCCTTTCTTCCCAAATCTCATTACACCGTTCATGGGTGAAATTTTCAAATAGACCCAATTCTCTACATTAAATTCAAGATCTCTTCTTCGAACACCGGCATAGGACTTTTCTCGACTTAGAGCCATTTTTAATCTTTTTCTAATAAGCCGAACTCTCTCCATAAACTCATGTACCAATTCAGGACCTATCAAAGGAACTTCATCCACTTCAAACCAACCAATAGGAGATCTACACCTCCTACCATATATAGCCTTAAATGGAGTCATAGAAGTCAATTACACAAGCTCTCAACATATCTTCCAAAGTTTTGATAGTACGCTCTACTTGCCCATCAATTTGAGGATGAAAGGCCATACTAAGCTTAACACGAGTACCAAGCCCCTTTTAGAAGGATTTCCAAAACCGAGAAGTGAATTGGGTACCATGGTCGGAGATAATGGATAAGGGCACTCCATACAACCTAAACATCTCCCTTAGATAAAACTTAGCATAGTCTTCCACCGAATAAGAAACCTTGACGGGGATGAAATGCGCCAATTTTGTCATACTATCTATTATAACCCAAATCGAGTCATGTTGTCACTGGGTGCGGGGCAAACTAACAATGAAGTCCATATTCAAATCTTTCCACTTTCAAGTAGGAATACTGATATATTGAGACAAACCTCCCGGCTTTTTATGCTCAACTTTCACTTGTTGACAATTAAGACACTTAGACACAATTTCGGCAATATCCTTCTTCATCTTATTTCACTAATAGACCTCCCGCAAGTCACGGTACATTTTGGTGGTTCTCGGGTGAATGGAATATCGAGAAATATGGGATTTTGATAAAAAATTCTCCCTCAAGTCATCTACATTGGGAACACACAAATGACCTTACTATCGAAGCACTTCATCTCCCCCTTGGGAGAAAGCATCAACAAACTTTTTAAGCACCACTTCTTCTAACTCAATCAATATCGGGTCAAGACCTTGCTTTGCTTTCACTTCCGACACAAAAGACATTTTTGAACCATTATGAACCATAACACCACCTTTGGTGGAGTCAACCAACTAAACACCCAATCAGGCCAATCTATGAACATCACAAACCAACTCTTTCTTATCTTCCTTGAGGTGAGCAACACTACCCATGGATAGCCAACTAAGAGCATCTGCCACTACATTCACTTTGTCGGGGTAATAAAAGACACTAATGTCGTAATCTTTTAGTAACTCAAGCCATCTGCTTTGGTAAAGATTTAGACCCTTCTATTTGAACACATATTGCAAACTTTTGTGGTCGGTGAAGACATCAACATGGACACTATATAAATAAATGCCTACAAATATTTAAAGCAAACACAAATGCCGCTAGATCTAAGCCATGGGTAGGATAGTTCTTTTCATGAATCTTAAGTTTCCTTGAAGCATAGGCAATGACTTTCCCATTTTGCATAAGGACACGTCCTAGCCTGATTCTGAAACCATCACAATAAATGACAAACCAATCGGATCCTTCCGGTAAAGTCAACACCGGAGTGGGGTAAGTCTATCCTTCAATTCCTAAAAATTCTTTTCACAAGCTTCCGACCATAAGAATTTGACTTTCTTTTAGGTCAGTGCCTTCAATGGAGAGGCAATCAAAGAAAACCCTTCCACAAACCTTCTATAGTAACCAAATAAACCCAAGACACTTTGAATATACGAAGGGGATAGAGGTCTAGGCCAACTCTTAACCACATTTGTCTCCATAGGATCTACCTCAATACCCTTTCCAGAAATAATGTGACCAAGAAAGGCCACATATATTAACCAAAACTTGCATTTACTAAACTTTGCAAAGAGTTGTTAGTCCTTGAGGACTTGCAACACAATCATTATATGATCGGTATGCTCATGTTCACTCCTTGAATAGATCAAGATACCGTTAATAAACACAATCACGAACATATCAAGGTATTGTCAGAACACCCTATTCATTAAATCCATAAATGTGGTTAGAGCATTAGTCAACCCGAATGAAATAACCAAAATCTTATACTGACCATATCGATTCTGAAAATACGTCTTCAAAATGTCATCTTCCTTCACCTTCATTTGTTGATAACCTAACCGGAGGTCAATCTTAGAGAAGTAACTTGCTCCTTGAAGTTTATCAAACAAGTCATCTATCCTTGAAAGAGGATACTTATTCTTAATGTTACCCTTGTTCAACTGACGGTAGTCGATGCACATGTGAAGTGAACCATCTTTCTTTCGAACAAACAAAATTGTAGCACCTTATGGAGAGATACATGGTCGGATGAAACCTTTATCCAATAAATCTATCAATTGCTCTTTCAATTCTGTAAGTTCTGTCGGAGCCTTTCAATAAAGAGGAATAGATATAGGTTGCGTATCTGGAAGTAGGTCAATCCCGAAGTCTATTTCACTTTTGGGAGGAACACCAGGTAGATCATCGGTAAACACTTCCAGAAACTCATTAACAATGGGGACTGACTCAAGAGTAGGGGTTTTGGAATATGTATCCCTCACCCTAACTAGATGGTATATGCAACCCTTAGAAATCATTTTTTAGCTTTACGACAAGACACAAACTGAACTTTTGGAATAGAATTTCCCCATTTCCACTCCAGGATAGGCTCATTTGGAAACTAAAACTTGATCACTCGGGTTCTACAATCAATAGAAGCATAACAAGAATGCAACCAATCCATACCAACAATAATATAAAAATCTAACATAACAAGCTCTACAAGATCAACATGAGTGACTCTATGGGATAAGGAGACATGACAATTTCTATAGACTCTCTTAGCCATAATAGATTCACCACTAGGAGTAGACAGAAAAAGAATCTAACAACACATCCGAAGAGATGTCAAACCTCATAGCCAAATATGGCGTCACAAAAGACAAGGTATCACCGATATCAAGTAAGTGATAAACATCAATATGAAAGACTTTGAACATATCGGTAACTATATCGGGAGAACCCTCTTGCTCATGACGAGTTTGGAGTGCATAAAATCTGTTTTGCTTCTGATTTTCATTAGAACCTGAAGAAGGGTGAGGTTGAGCCCATCGACAATTATATCCTTCATTATTAGCAATTGAGGGACAATCCCTCATATTATGATCCATCTGGCCACAACCAAATCATGCATTAGAACTGGCTAGACATTTACCCTCATGCTTCCTTCCACATCTAGCACAAGTAGACAACGAAGATCCACCACCATTTCCTCCTTGAGGCTTAGGGTTAGACACCCTATCTTTGTTGAATTTAGGACCTGGAGCATTAGAGGAACCTTAATCGAAAAACCTTTGTCAAAACTTAGAACGACCATGTCCATCGGACCTCGAACGTAAAAAGTCACCATCACCGGTCCTTGCCTTTTTTGCCTCCCTAGATTTCTCATTAAGTTTTTATTCTTTTGTTTGTTGAGCATGCACCATAAGGAGAGAAATGTCCATATCATTTATGATCACGGTGTTACGATATTCTTTAACTACCATTTCAGACACTCCCGAAACAAACTTACTCATCATGCCCTAGGATCGGCAACCATAGTTGGAGCATATTTAGATAGTTGTGTGAATTTCAAGGCAAAATCTTTCACACTCATGTTTCCTTGGTGAAGGGTAGTAAATTCAATTTCATTTGCCTCTCTCATCTCAAGGTGAAAGAACTTATCAAGGAAAGCGACCTTAAACTTTTGCCAATCAAGATGACCCACATCAACCACCATTTTTTCTTTCCATTGGTTAAAACAAACTTGAGCAACACCCTTAAGTTGATAAGCGGCTAATTCTGCATTTTCAACCAGCGTCACTCCCATGATCATCAACACATTATACACATCATCAATGAATTCTTGAGGATCTTCCTCTACCTTGGAACCGTGAAACTTCGGAGGATTCATTCTATTGAAATCCCTCACTCTAGTTTCTGTCATAGTCACATTAAGGTTCACGAGGACCACAATCTCCCTATTGGCTTGAGCCGTAATGGCTTGGGCCAATACTTGAAAAACACCCATAAAATCCATATTAGTAACTTGTTTGGCCGAAGGGTCGGCCAGAACTTGAGGATCTTGAAAATCTTCTCGTTCCATGTTCTTATTCACATTCCTCCAAACATATGCTCTTCGAGGGGCCATATCCTGAAAAGTATCGCTTATGAATTAAGAGAGAGACATATAGAGTACACTCTATCACACGACTTTAGAATAATGAAAGAAGTGGAGTTTCCTAAACATATTATAGCTTCTTATTGATAAATGTGGCGCGCTTCACACTCATGACCAAGACTCTACTCGATGTGGCTTAGAGACTTCCTTGGACCTTCTAAACTTTGTGCTCTGATTACAAAGTATGTCACGACCCAAAGTACACCATTGTCATAACATAGCGTATACGACCCCGCGAGACCTTATACAAGCCACTTAGCATGCATCATACGAGATAATAAAATATAAAGAATCCAAAAGACAGTTTTATATCATGAAGAATTTGAAAAAAGTGGAAGTCTAACATAAGTCTCAAATCCATCTAGTACATCATAAGAAAAGTGATTGGAACGTAACCCATACATCACATACAAGTATGAAAGGAAATAAATAAAGCAATAAAAAGTCTCGGTCCTCAGAACATGAGGACTCACCAATCTTCAAAGGTCAAAAGGATCAACTAGCCACGAGTGTGCAAAATGGAAGCACATTAGTGAAACAATGTAGACACAAGTATGCATTAGTACAAGGAATGTAGAAGTTGAAGAAAGCAAAATTTCCACAAAAGAAGAAAAACTCTTCAAACAAAAAGGAGAAATTTCAAAAGATGATGAGAAGGGGAAAAGCTCAGACAAACAAAGTTTCAACAGAAGTCAAAAAGTACAAAAGAAAGGGACAACAAAGAGGATCAAATGCTAAAAGCGTACCAAATGTTGAAAGCACAAATTTAGTGTTATGCTCAAGAAAGGATTAGGTCACTTTTATCCCAAATGACTATCATACCCATCCCTACGCCTACATTACAAGAAAATTCCAAGCCCTACATGATTTCAGTTCAAATGTTCTCATATTAGTGGAGATTTACATGAAGGCCAAGCCTATGGTATCACAATTGCATGCATTGAATATTTTTCTGAGTGTGAATGAATTTTGTTAAATGTCCTCAAATCCAAACACCTTAAATATGTGCAAATTAGGACTTTCTTTGTGGTGAGGGAACTTGAAATATGATGTTAGGTCTATTTCAAAGCCTTTGTTTGTAGCAAGAGAGATTAGATCAAGATTATGAATGTTCTAAAACTAGGTGATCAAGAGTGAGCATTATTTGAAAGTGGACCGGTGACCCAAAAGGACTACTCGAGTTGGGAAAGATAGTGATTGTTGACCATCCAGTGGACAACTACATTAACTAGGGTACCCCGATAAACAATTTGGATATCGAATGACTGCGGCCCGCATAATCCTTTAAGTAAGAAATAAAGAATGTCAAATGAAGGAAATTATGTGATGATGCAATGCCAACTTACATACAATTAAACAAATAATGAATAAATAATAAGTACAACATACAAATAATCAACTAAATATACAAGATATAATATAAAACATAATAAAAAAAATAGTCTCCTCAATTTGAAAAAATGAACTCATAATGGTTAGAACCTCTACATTCCCAACGGAGTCGTCATTCTGTTGATAAGCTTTGAGTCACCGCGACGTTCCACCCTCTCAAAGGATGTCAACAGTAATGATTTTGAACCATAATGAACAACGACACCACCCTCATTAGAATCAACCAATGAAACACCCAATCAGGCCAAACTATGAACATCGTAAACTAACTCCTTCTTATCATCCTCAACATGAGCAACACTCCCCATCGACAACTGACTAAGAGCATCCGCCACCATATTTGCCTTTAAAAGATGATATAGGACACTCATGTCGTAATCCTTTAACAAATCAAGCAATCTTTTTTGGCAAAGATTCAAATCCTTTTGAGTGAACACATACTTCAAACTCTTGCGGTGGGTAAACACATCTACATGAACCCCATACAAGTAGTGTCTCAAAATCTTGAGAGAAAACACCACCCCAGCTAACTCTAAATCATGTGCCAGATAATTTTTTTCATGCGCTTTCAATGGCCTTGAAGCATAAGCAATAAATTTCACATGTTGCATCAAAACACAACTAAGACCAATTCCTGATGCATCATAATAAATCATAAAACCTTCTGATCCTTCAAATCTTGGAAACTCTTCTCACAAGCTTCATGTCACACTCCAAACTCAAGGGGCGCAACTGGCACCTAATGCCAAAACTTGGGTCTGAGCCGACCCTGCTTAGCCATTTTGTAATGGCACAGAGAAGCCACACATAGTTAAGAAAACAAATAAGTATATCTCAGCTTAAAAGTATGCCCTTGGCCGGCAAGGCCCCTGTCAGCAACCCTATAAGGAATATAACTACCCCCACAGTTCATATAAAAAAGCCAACTAGCACATAAATCCCGTTTGGGCCGTCGAGGTCACCATGATATCTAGGAAAATGTAAATGCTATACGGGTTGTCAAAGCCACCATTATCTCTATACAAAAATGAAGAAATACTATGTATCAAGACAATAAAATAAACCATCACCGAACTTCGGCAAACCAACAAAAAAGGCCAACATAGACAATAACGTGGCCATACAACCCGACACACTAGTCTGCAAGCCTCTAAGAGTATTGAATCATGGTCGGGACAGGACCCCGATATAACCAAAAAACTATATACAACAAATCCAACAAGCCTTTAAACTCTAGCATCTCCACAGAAAAAAGGCTAGCCAACCTACTAGAACTCAACCGTGCTGCTAGGGAGGTCTATCAAGTTGTCTATCGGGACCTGCAAGCATGAATGCAACACCTTCCAGCAATGGGGCGTCAGTAGGAAATAATGTACCGAGTATAAAAAACGATAGACTAAATATGCAAGTATCATAATATACCAAAGCAATCAGGTAAGAAATCAATATTTAGATAAGCATGCTAACCCACTATTACATCTAAACATACAAAATAATCAAACAACAACCTAACCAAGCCCCCATAAGCTCGGTAGGTACAAACAACATACCACCTACCTAGGCCCCCATAAGCCCTGAAGGTGCTAATCAATCTACATGCCCATATCAGTAGCCCCTTGTCTTTGTAAGAAGTCACATAGCCCTTTTAGGCAATGATATAGCCCCGTTGGCAGCACATAGACCTCTTAGGCAACAACATAGCCCTGTAGGCAACATATAGCCCTCTTTGGCGTCAAAATAGCCCCGTAGGTAACACATAACACTCTTTGGCATCAATATAGCCCTGTAGGCAACACATAGCCCTCTTAGGCAATAACATAGTCCTATTTACCAACATCATAGCCCCCACAGGCAGTTTATATCTCAGTGGCTAACCACAATAGCCCTAAGGGCGATAACAAACAATTCAATAGGCTAAAGGTGAGCAATTTAGCTATAAATAATATATATAAATAGTCTTCTAGTCGTTCCTAACTTAAGGCCATTCCTAAAAGATTATGAGCCCTTAAAATGAGGGTTTATAACCACTCAATCAGCCAACCACTCACAGTTATATCTACAAGATCACCAACGTTGACAACCTTATTATATCACTCCCAAGCTTTAAGGATACATGTCGAACGAAGGTAATAGCCTTAACATACCTTTTCCCTTATAGTTTATGATGAATAATACCTCTGTCCGCACCACTACAATACTAAAAATAGTAAAATCAATCAATAGTTAAGGAAAAGAATTACTATGACAATACGACAATCGATACAGATTCCTATCGTAAATTACTATCCGAGACCTAAGGTATCCATAAACTGATAAAAGATGGTTCCTACCTTTCTTTACACGCCAAGAACACTCGAATAAACTCAATCCATTGAAAAAACCCTGCTGCCACAACCTCTACGAAGCTACACTGCACAATTCACCATGAAAACCATACCAAAATGACGTGCTCGCGACGTAGGGTAATTTTTTATAAAGATCCAAGAAGAGATCATGAACACACAAAGATGATTTGAGGAGAAATTCTCCAATTTTTCTGGGTTTTTTTACGAGCATGAATGAAAAATAATGAAGAAGATGCTACCTTATAAGGTTCCACCGACCTAGGGGACCCACTAGCCGCCTCTACTGCGCATTCGGTACAAAAAAGGTGAATATTTCTCTATTCTGATGTCATATGAATGAACAGTTTAATGCATTGGAAACTAGACTCGTAAACCTACGATTTGATATATTGTAGGACCTTTAAGCCTTTTTATATTGGGAGAAAACCTCCAAGACATTTGCACCAAATTTTAGAGATATCTTTAAAAGGAACTTGGGATAACTTTAGCTAACTTTTATTACAAAACTCTCTTAACTTCAAAAATTAAGTTGGGACTCTTGAGAACTTAAAATGTGACTCACATCATTACTTATGTATTAATCACTCTTCATCTTGCCATGAAGATACGAGTTAAGTTAGAGTTCCGAAAAGTGGGGGTGTTACATCCCCCCTTTAAAAATATTCATCCTCGAATGAAAAATCTAAGCCACGCGGTTAAGTCCTTAGTAGTTGCCAAAATTTTGGCAGAATGCCCTCTATAACCGTGAATATCCAGTAACCTAAAATGCAGAAGATTCCAACTGAAGCACCTCAAATGACTATACAAACAACTAAGCACCACAATAATAGTACGAGCAAAATACAACAACAATAATAATAATAATAATAATATGCAACAATAAAAAGACTAAATAGGTATCCTACCTCACTGTGCTAATCAAAATTGATATTTTTACCACTGTGGGATCTAAAACAACTGAGGATATTTGGATCTCATGCCATCCTCGGCTTCCCATGTCACCTCTTCCCTATTTTTGTTTCTCCACAATACTTTAACAGAAGCCACGTTATTGTCCTCAACCTTCGGACTTGGAAATCTAATATTGCAACTAGAGTTTCCTCATAGGACAACTCCTTTGTGATCTTAACATCCTCAACAGGAACAACCCGAGAAGGGTCTCCTATGCACTTTTGTAGCATCGATATATGAAAGACCAGATGAATCGTTCTAGCCCCGATGGCAAATCTAACTCATAAGCCACTTGTCTTACCCTCTGAATGATCCGATATGTCCCAATGAATCTTGGAATAGGCTTGCTCTTCTTTCCAAACCTCATAACACCAAGAATATCCAATCATCAACTACAAACTCTAAATCTCTTCTCCACATAGCTGAGTATGAGTTTTGGCAACTTTGAGTAGTCAATAAACGTTCTTGGATGACCTTAACTAGCTCCATTGTCTGTTGTACCAGGTCTGGTCTAACCAACCCTGACTCACCTACCTTAAACCAACCAATAGGAGATCTGCATTTCCGACCGTACAAAGCCTCATAAGATTCCATCTTGATGCTAGAATGATAACTATTGTTATATGCAAACTCAATAAGAGGTAAGTGGTCATCCCAACTTCCATTGAAGTCCATCATACATTCCTGTAGCATGTCCTCAAGTGTTAAAATGGTGCGTTTAGCTTGGCCATCTGTTTGAGGGTGAAAGGTTGTACTGAGATTAACTCGGGTCCCTAATTTTATCTGGAAAGACTTCCAGAATTTAGTAGTAAATTGTGCTCCTCTATCTGAGATAATAGATATTGGGACGTCGTGCAACCTAACAATCTCTTGGATGTAAAGCCCTGCATAGTCTTCAGCTGTGAAAGTAGTCTTGACCAGTAAGAAGTGGGTTGATTTTGTAAACCTATCAACAATTACCCAAATAGAGTCAAACTTACGCCGCGATTGAGGTAACCCAATAATAAAATCCATATTAATTGCCTCCCACTTCCATAAAGGAATGTCTATCTCCTGGACTAGCCCAACGGGCTTCTAGTGCTCAACATTCACCTATTGGCAGTTAGGACAGTGTGCCACAAACTCAACAACATCCTTCTTCATCACGTGCCACCAATAAATATCTTTAATATCATGGTACATCTTCGTCGATCCTGGGTTAATAAAATACTGAGAATGATGTGCCTCTGCCATAATCTATTGTCGAAGCCCTACCACATTTGGAACACACAATCAACCTCTATATCTAAGGACTCCATCTCCTGCTGTATCAAAGGCTAACGACTCCTTGTCATGAACTTTGCCTCTGAGATGCTCTAAGTAGGGATCCTCATATTTTCATGCCTTCACTTCCACGATAAAAAATGATATAATTTTGTTCTGAACTCTAACCCCACTATCACTTTCCTCTACTAATCTGAATCCCAAGTTGGCTAATTGATGAAATGCTTGAGCTAATTCATGCCTCTTAATACCTAAATATGATAAACTTCCCATTGATCTACGACTGAGGGCATCAGCTACCACATTTGCCTTCCCTGGATGATATAAAATTTCTACGTCGTAGTCTTTCAATAACTCAAGGCATCAACATTTTTGAAGATTCAATTCCTTCAGTCTGAAGATATACCGAAGACGCTTATGATCAGTGAAAATTTCCACATGAACGCCATATAGATAGTGTCTCCAGATCTTCAGTGCATGCACAACTGCAACCAACTCTAAATCGTGAGTTGGATAGTTCTTCTAATGCTTCATCAACTGCCTTGAAGCATAAGCGATCACCTTACCATGTTACAATAGTACACATCCTAACCCAATACTAGAAGCATCACAGTACATTGCATTTACCTCTGAACCCTTTAGCAAGGCTAGAACTGGTGTTGATGTCAAGCTGTCCTTCAGCTCCTAGAAACTATGCTCGCAAGCCTCAGTCCAGTGAAACTTAACTGCTTTTTGAGTCAGCTTTGTTAGTGGTGCTGAAAGTGAAGAAAACCTCTCGACAAACCTTCTGTAGTACCCAGATAACCCTAAGAAACTACGAAACTCTGTCGGAGTTGTGGGTCTAGGCCAAGTCTTCATGACCTCAATCTTCTGTGTGTCAACCATAATTCCCGCATCTGATACAATATGGCCTAACAAAGCCACAAAGCTCAACCAGAACTCACACTTAGAGAACCATGCGTAAATTTCCTGCTCTCGAAGAACATGAAGGACTGCTTGCAAATGATCTGCATGCTCAGCTTTTGAATGTGAATACACCAAAATATCATCAATAAATACAATCACAAACATGTCTAAATACGGCTTGAATATGGTATTCATCAAGTTCATAAACATTGTCGAGGCATTGGTCAATCCAAAAGATATCACCAAAAACTTAAAAAGCCCATATCTAGTTCTAAAAGTTGTCTTCGGAATATCTTTCTCCCGAACTCGTACCTGATGGTACCCCGATCTCAAATCAATCTTTGAGAAGTACTTAGCACCTTGTAATTGATCAAACAAGTCATCCCTAGTGGAAATTCATTTTTCAAAGTTACTAGGTAATTAGTGAAGAGGTTTATAAAAGTGACAAGCTTGGTGGAAAGCTCTTATCTTAATCAATCCTCAGAATGGATACCTATTCTTTATAGTAGCATTATTTAGTTGTCGATAATCGATACACATCCTCAGTGAGCCATCTTTTTTTCTCATAAATAATATTGTTGCACCCCATGGTGAAGCACTGGGCCTGATAAAGGCTTTATCCAACAAATCTTTCAGTTGATCCTTCAATTCCTTCAGGTCAGCAGGAGCCATTCTATAAGGAGGGATATATATGGGTTATGTACCTAATAGCATATCGATAGCAAAATCAATTTCCCGTTAGCGGGATGCCATGAAGATCATCTGGAAATACATCTGAAAACTCATTAACCACCGAAATAGATGATAGAATTGGTGGTTCTACATCCATATCCCAAACTCGAACAAGATGATAAATGCAACCCTTAGTAATCATCCTTCTTGCCTTAAGATAGGAAATAAACCTACCTTTCGGCGTTGCTATATTGCCTTTTCATTCTCGCACTACCTCTCCTAGAAAGTAAAATCTAAAAATCTTTGTCCAACACTCAACATTAGCATAATAAGATGCTAGCCAGTCCATACTCATAATGACGTCGAAATCGACCATCTCTAACTCTACCAGATCTACAGAGATTTGACGGTCGATATTTCTACTATGCAATCTCGGTATACTAGATTGGTAATAATAGACTCACCAACTAGTGTAGACATAATGAAGGGTCGATGTAATGACTCTACTTCTATACACAACTTCTCCGCAGTAAATGAAGTAACATAGGATAGGTAGAGCCTGGATCTATCAAAGCATAAACACAATGAAAACTGTTACAAGCTAATTGGCTATCCAGCTGACTGGAAAAATAGGAGGAAATCTAGTTTTAACAACTCAAAGGCAAGTCCATCCAACTCTCATTCTGGAGGGCATGGAAATCATGGATATGGAATTTTTGGGGATCAGACTAGACATCACCTAGCAAACAATATTTCAAAAGTTCATCTAGATCAAACTCAAGTGGCAACTACCAGTCATGAGGTGAATAATTATTTTGTTACCAATGGACAGGCATTCACTGATGGAGAATACAAGCAAATAATGAACATGCTGGGCAAATATGACAAGGACATGAAGCAGGCCAACTTGACAGGTATGTATAATTGTTTTTCAACAAATGCTAGCTCACATAGCTGGATAATAGATTCAGGGGCTTCTCATCATATAACAGTAGATAAACATTTGTTAACAAACAGTAGATGCACAACTGATTATCATCATAACAAGGTGAACTTACCTACAGGTGATAAGATCACTATATCACACATAGGAGAGATATCTCTGTTTAATAATGAAAGTGTCAAGGATGTGCTATGTGTTCCTAATTTTAAGTTTAACTTATTGTCAGTGTCACAAATAACCAAGGAACTTTCATGTTTTGTTTCCTTTTACCCTGACTTCTGTGTCTTCCAGGACCTTTACAATGACAGGGTAAAGGGGATTGGTAGGGAGGAAGGAAGTTTATACATAATCAGAAATGAACCTGCATACAAAACAATTATGGAACTCAAAACAATTAGAAAATAGTTGCAGGTGTATTACTGCAGGACTGTGGCCTATGGCATAAAAGACTTGGCCATCCTTCTTCTCATATTGTGAAATGCTTAGATTTACTGCATAGTAATAAGGATGTTGAACTACTGAATAGTTGTTCAGTCTGCCCTCTAGCTAAGCAGACTAGATTGTCATTTCCTATTAGTAATTCCAAAGCATCTATGCCATTTGAAATTGTACACATGGACCTATGGGGACCATATAAGATTCCCACATTTGATAAGAAATAGTACTTCCTGACAATTGTTGATAATTATAGCAGATATACATGGATTCATTTACTGCAGCTTAAATCTGAAACTATTGTAGCCATAAAGAATTTCTTCTTAATGATTAAGAATCAATTTGGTCACATCATAAAGACAATAAGGCCAGATAATGAGACATAGTTCTTCAACTCCCAGTGCAAGGAGTTGTTCCTGAATTTAGGCATCTCACATCAGAGTAGTTATCCTCACACACCAAAGTCAAATGGTGTGGTAGAGAGGAAACACAAACATACTTTAAACGTAGCTAGGGCAATCAGATTCCAGTCTTGCATGCCCCTCAGATATTGGGGCCTTTGTGTCAAAGCAGAAGTATATCTCATCAACAGATTACCATCATCAACCCTTAATGGTGGCAAGAGTCCATATGATATGATATTCTCAAAATCTCCCAAACTTGGTCATTTAAGAGTCATATGATGTCTTGTCTATGCATCAGCTATTCCAAGAAATGACAAGTTCTCAGAAAGGACAAATTTTGATGCCCTGATGGGGTACTCATAAACACAAAAGGGATACTTGTTATTGGACTTACACACAAACAAACTTCTAGTCAATAGAGATGTTGTTTTTCAAGAGCATATATTCCCCTTTGCCTCTCCACAACTTCCTAAAGAACCTGTCACAAGTGTGTTACCTGAATGTTCTGAAGATTCTAATTTTGTGGAAGTGGTAGTACCTAAGAGTTGCCCAACTGTTGTTCCTATTGCTACAGACATTGGTGAAGTCCCTGCAGAGATATTGCCCAACATTGACACCTTAGTTGAGATAACAGAGTCAATAGATATCCAACCACCTGCAACCTCTGCTAGGAGGTCTACTAGGAAAATTATACCACCTATATGGATGAAAGATTACTCAGCCCCTACAATGGGACACAACTGTAGGTACCCCATTGCTAATAATCTCAGTTATACTCATGTGTCCTCAAAGTATCACAGCTATGTTGCCAAGTTTTCTACCTTAACAAAGCCTCAAACCCTTAAACAAGCTAGTACAGATGATAGATGGATTCATGCTATGAAGTTTGAAATCAAGGCACTTGAAGACAATAAAACCAAGATGGTAGTTGATTTTCCTAAAGACAAACATACAATTGGTTCTAAGTGGATCTACAAGATTAAGTATCAAGTTAATGGTGAGGTGGAATTGTTCAAGTCCAAGCTTGTAGCCAAGGGCTATAGTCAACAAGAGGGAATAAACTACAATGACACATTCTCTCATGTTGCAAAAATGGTTACTGTTAGATGTGTCATTGCTTTAGTTGTTTCAAAAGGCTAGTCTCTTTACCAAATGGATGTATACAATACTTTTTTACAATGAGATCTGGATGAGGAGGTTTATATGAAGATGCCTGAAGGTTTTAGAACTCATGGGAACACTAAAGTTTGCAAGTTGATCAAGTCCTGGTATGGCCTTAAGCAGGCTTCTAGACAGTGGAACATCAAACTCACAAACACTTTATTAGCAGCAGGCTTCATTCAAAGTTCTCATGATTACTTCTTGTTTACCTTGAAGAAGCTAGAGGGGATGATTATTATTTTGATCTATGTTGATGACTTACTCATTACTGGGGATAATGAGGCACTGATCAAAGAAGCAAAATAGACATTGCATAAACAATTCAAACTTAAAGATTTGGGAGAGCTTAAATATTTCTTGGGAATTGAGGTGTTAAGATTCAAGAATGGCATCATTCTGAATCAAAGGAAGTATATGGTAGACCTGATTTCTGATATAGGTTTAAGTGGTGCAAAAATAGCATCTACTCCATTAGAATCCAACTTGATATTGACCTCAGTGGAATTTGATAAGGCTACTGGATTACATAGAGATGATGTATTAACAGATTGTTCAGCTTATCAAAGGTTGGTAGGTAAGCTAATGTATGCTACAATTACTAGACCTGACATCAGTTATGTTGTTCAGACACTTAGTCAACTTATGCAGCATCCGAAAAGGTCTCATTGGGAAGCAGTTGTCAGGGTGGTGAGGTATTTGAAAGGAACAGTTGGCCAAGGTATCTGGCTAAAGGCTCAACCTACCACAACATTGACATGTTGATGTAATTCAGATTGGGTTGCATGCCCTAATACTAGAAGGTCAGTAACAGGGTATATCGTAAAGTTTAGAGAGTCTATAGTGTCATAGAAATCAAAGAAACAACAGACAGTATCTAGAAGCTCAGCTGAAGCTGAGTATAGAAGCATGGCTTCGGTTGTAGCAGAAGTAACTTGGTTGATAGGGCTGTTCAAAGAGCTTAATGTGTCTATTCAGATGCAAATCACAGTAATGAGTGATAGCAAATCTGCCATTCAGCTGGCAGCCAATCCTGTATTCCATGAAAGGAACAAACAAATTAAAATTGATTGCCATTTCATTCGAGACAAAGTCAAGGCTGGTGTGATTCAAATAGTGTATGTGCGCACACAACAATAAATAGTTGATTTGTTAACCAAAGGGTTGAGTCATACTCAACACTTGCACTTGTTAGGCAAGCTATGTGTGCTTAACATCCTGCACCTTTCAGCTTGAGGGGGAGTGTTGAATTCCCATTTTTTGTTATTCCTATACATAGTTGGTTATTACTGTTTAGAAGTAGTTAGTAAGGAATTAATTTGTTAGTGGGTTAAAAGGGTAATTAGTTGTAATTGGATGGTTGATAAAAGTTAGTTAAAGAATGCATTCCGGATGAATTGAATCTGAAATGTAAGTATATAAATAAGGCACAAGTGTAACACTCACGATATGATGAAATAAAAAATTCTTCTTCCTCTTTTCTGATTCAGTTTTCTTCCAGAACCTTCAATGGTGAATTGAGGTCTTTAGCTTAGATTTTCACAAATGTTATGTATACTTTCTCTGTTTGCGTTTGACTATGACAACAACGTGTACTCTATGCTTTTTGTGAGATTTTGTGTCCATCTACCGACAAGCTTTCTACTTTCATTAGAGAGACGTTCATATTACTTTGAGATTTACGGGCGATTGGAGGTCTTTCTATACAAGGGTTCTTTTATGACGAATTCGTTCCCTCAGCAAAGGAATTGACACACATATGGATATTAAAGGAAATTTGTTTCTTCCCACAAGTTGCTTATATTTATTTTTGGCCTTCTATAGATTAGCGAAAGCTTATATACATGAGGTTATCCATGACTAGGTAAAGTTCTGGTTAAGATTTAAGAGGACCTAATATATATGCCAAGCCTCCATAAAAGGTGTCAAAGGTACGAGCCACGAAGCCAAGGTTGAACCATAATCCTTCTAGACATATTGATTAGACTTCCTACCTCGGACTGACGAGGAGAATGCTCCCTTTGGCGAGCTAGATGTGGAATAGTTACTAGAGATGAGACTATTTTGGAAGCATTCCTTACTTATTGGCTTTGCAAGCCCATGCTTCCAAACAAGAAAGTCGACTATGCGCGTTGAGACATGGATTCTCGATCGAACTCAATATAATTGAAGAATGAGGGTGATCGAACTCAATAATTATCTAAACATTATACTTATAGTAAGAAGTTCATTTAATATGTAATAAATATTATTAATTTAAAATTTAATAGCTTAACAACTTCAAATTCTAAGTCAGCCGGGAGGACTTGATGGATATGAGTGACCTTCATTTCCTCATTATCTATTTGTCAATCAATTGTTGTTTTGAAGATTAGGAAGAATAAAGTCATGATGATAAAAAAAAAAGTGTTCCTTCATTAAGTAAAGCTCCCGTTTAGTTGGGATCATGAGTACTAAACAACAAGCTAAATGATAAAACAAATTAAATCTAGGAAATGATTAGTTTAGTCATAGGCCTGTATGTGAACGACAACGCGCCATTGCTAGGAAACGTGATTTTAATTAAAAAGTTACAAACGATCATCGATGCTCAATGACATTTGTCATGCTTTGATGAGTTCAATATTTTGGAAAGTTACAATGACTTGACATTAGACCAATGGAGATGTCTCGAAGTCAAACCCTTGATTAAGAAACGCACTAGCTATCCATAGCTTCAAATTGCCAAAGTTTATGTCCACCTCATGACATTCTCTCACCTGCATATCCATTTACACAACAAAAAAAAAGGATCACTCACTATACATAGATTTCCAATAAACGAATAAACGAGATAGGTATAAATGAATTGATAATTAACTAATATTTTCTTCATTCAATTTATTCATCTTATTTTGACTTGACAATTGAATTCAAGAAAATAAAGAAATACTTTTGAATCTTGTAACTTAAACTAAAGATGTCTAAAATGTACTCCCTCTGTCCCAATTTATGTGACACTTTTTTATTTTTCGAGAGTCAAACAATTTAAGTTTGACCAGGAATTTGTGCATGGAATCTTCATTTTTTTTTAAATGAAATTTATATATTTGTAAACTACGTAAAAAGTACTGTAAGTCACAATAATTGATAATTCAAAATATTTAAAGATTTATGAAAATCTTACGGTCAAAGATAGATTTGTTTGAATCTTGAAATCCGAAAAGTGCCACATAAAATGGAATGGAGAGAGTATCAAAATACTCTTTAATTTTGAGATGTTAAATATATGAGATGGAAAATTGAAACTAAATACTTGTGAAAAAAGAAATCAAAGAGACTTTTTTAAGAAGAAAAAAAAGTAGGACAAGTTTGGTAACTTACATTAAGAGTGAAGGTGAAAATGTAATCATTGGTGGAAGTAGCCAAGTTGGAAGTTTGAACTTTGAATCCAGTGAGAGACTCAAGAACTTTGAAAAGAGAAGCTGCAATTTGTCGCCCTTTGTTGCAAATTAATCTCACGTAAAATCCTTTTTCTTCTACTTGATTAATGTCCATCTGCAATACCATTTATTTATTTATGTTTTTGGTATTAAATAAGTAATTAACAAGTTTTTGGTTTTAGTAACAAACAAACCTTTGTTATCCTCTTGATTGCTGGATAATAGCTTGTGAAATTCATTTTGTTGGCATTTTGATATAGTCCACTTGGATTAATTGATGACTCAAACTCTGCTATTTCTACTTTTAGTTTCTTGGCTTTCGTTTGTAGTCCTTGTACGTATAATATTGCATCTCCTATAATGGACGCTTTATCCATCTGCCAATACAAAACATTCATCAAACAATATCATGCACCAACAATGTAAAATTCACTTTTTTCCGCTCTACGGATGAATAGTGTCTGCACTTACCCTTCAGTGATTGAGGGTGAAGGTGCTCAACCACTTGTGCAAGCCAATGAGTTTATGTGACTTTTTTTGCCTTTTTGTCAGCTACGTCACATAGTGCTATATTTAGCAACAGTTTAACTTAAAACTTTTCATTTTCCTTTTTTGAGGATATGGTTTATAATCATACTAATATCATTGGCTTATTTTGGACGACAAGTTGAAAGAATCTTTCTTTTCTTCTCAAGCTCTTTTTTCGGTCAAACACCTTAATATAAATTGGGATGCTAAGAGTATATACCTTTGTGATATTAGGAACTAAGGATCGCAAAGCGTAAAGCTTTTCCTTCATTCTTCCTCTCCTTTTGCGCTCGGAAATCAAAGTTCTGGACCGGTCAGTCCTCGTGCCTTTGGTTGTTGGAGTCATTTTGGTGGTAGCCGTTGTGCCAGAAGATTCATCACAATCTTCCTCTTCTTCATCATCATCTTCATCATCGAGCTTTATTTCACCAGGAAACGAAGTATATAACGAAATAGGATCAGACAAGGTTGTATCATAGAAATCCATGGATATTGGCTCAAATTGGGCATTGGCTGCGGAAAAACAACCTGTGATGTGTTCACAATCATAGTTTGGGCAAAACTTTACAATAGGGTCAGCAGTTTCACCCCTAATAAGCTCAATGAATTGTTCAAAATTATCCTCATCCAAGAAATTAATAAGCCCAATATCATTAACATTATTTTCCATTGATGCATTACCATTCTCCATTTTAATTAAGATGGATAAATAGTGAGAGAGGTCTAGTGGGGATTTATAGATGTTTTATTTTATGTATATTAATATTATACTATGTGAAGGGAATCGAATATAGTTACTTGGAGTTGTTAAAGCTAATATTAAAACCCTAAGGGTTGTTGACAAATTTTAATTTAATCTACTTCAGCTTCTTATAATATAATATTGAGGCATCAAATGAACCTTCACCAGATTCGACCTCGTACTACTTTTTTGGTTTAAGTATTGATGATGTAAGGGAGGATGTCATGATCTAATTTTACTTATCTAACTAAAGATTCTTTTTATTTATTTGTGCCTCAATATATTAGTATCAAGACTAAGACATCATTTAATATGCTCACTACTCACTCAGGGGGCGAAGCTACGGTGTCTTTCGGGTGGTCAATTGGACACTTTTCATTAAAAAAATTATTTGGATGAATATTTTTTAATAAATAATTACTGATTTTAGCGATACTTTTATTTATTATTATTTATAATAATGTTATGATAAATCTGTAATATGTATTAAAAGTGAATTATGTAAACAATATATATGTATTATAACTGTTTTAAAATAGAGAAAATGACCAAAAGCCTCCCCAACCTATAGTCAGATTCCCAACTACACACTTATACTTCACAATGATCCTATTACCCCCTTGAACTATTTTAAAATGGAATTATTGTCACCCTATATGCTGAGGTGGCAAAGAAAGTGTATTCACTTTCTCAAAGAGAGTGAGAGACACTTTTTTTTTAATTAAAACTTTAACTTTGCAAGTAATTTTCCCTTTTCATATTAAGTTTCTAATTTTTATTTTAAAAAAAATTAAGTTATCTTTTACTTCTATTTCTCTTTTCTTTTTAATTTTTTTGTCTTCTTTCTTTTTCTCTTCAAAACTTCTCCGGAAAATTCCATAAACTTATTTCATTATTCAGTTATCACTAATCGTATCTTTCTCCTCTCTCTTTTTCCAGAAGAAATCAACTCTCCTTCTTTTAATCAAAAACTTCAATTTTTCATTCTCACATATGAAGTTTACCATTGCCATACCGCTATTTTCACCTCTCTTGTTTTTCATATCTATCATAGCACGTGTTGTTATTGAATTTTGAGTAATAGCAAAATAAGAAATATTTAAAAGTGAGACGGATAGATTAATTTCTAAAACGCTAAAAAATACTTTTCGTAGACAGTGACCATGACAAAGTAACGAGATTAAAAATAGCAAAAACAATTTTTTATACTTCAAATCACAAATTTACTTTAAATTTGTCATCATATCCAAGTCCAATATGCGACCCACTTTTCGTAAACTACTTGACCACACGAACTTATCAATGTTGTCATCTATTTCTTCGGTTGACAGAATCAAATTCAATTCAACGATATTATCATTTTTACTTGAATGAAAATTCACTAAAATTATGAAAAGAAAATAAAATAAAACCTTGCGAACATCATTAAAGGTGCCGGTGATAATGGAAACACCTTGGGATTGTTGAGGAATTTAGAAATACAAAAATTAGGAAAGCTTAGAGCGGAATAGGTAGAGCTGGTCATAGTGGACTGGGTCAAACATTTTTTAATGCTTTTTGAAATTTGTAATATTTAATTTTGATAATTAATAGAATGGTGTAATAGACACCAAAAAAATTTTAAAAAAGAAAATATAAAGAAGAAGAAAGAAAGAAGAAGGTAATGTGCTTCTAGATTTCATATCAATGGAGAAAAAGTTGGTGTCAAAGAAAAGTCAGAAGAGGATTAAAAACAAAAGAAAAAAAGAGAAAGGAAAATATAAAATAAAGACAAAAAATAATAACTTTTTTACTAAAAAAATGATGTGGCAGGTGAGTGTATCTCACTACTTAATATAAATTTGGGTATGACTTTTTAAGGAGGTATATATTTCACTTTTAAAATGTCCAGGGGGGTAATAGGACACCCGTGAAGTTTGAGTGTGTAGTTGGGATTTCAGGTATAGATTGGGAGTTTTTTAGACCATTTTCTCTTTAAAATATATTATGTTTGTTTGGTAAGAAATTGACACATTGTATTAAAATGTGTGATAAATGCATTATTCATCAATAAAACTTGTATTGTATGTGTTTTTATAAATTGTTCTCTATAATATGTATTAAAACTATAATATAAATGTATTAAAAGTGATCAAGTGAAAATAAATGTTGTTGCTATAAATAGTAAATATTTTCTTAATATAGTATATTTATGTAAGTTTCCCAAAATTATACTCTGTGTATAAGGGGTGGCAATTTCAGCCCATATAAGTAAAATAGATCTATTTTTTCCATATTAAATAAAATGGATCACTCATATTTTCTTAAAGGGGAATTTTCACATATAGCCACTCAAAAATAACTTAATTATGCTTCATAGCTATAGTTTGCTAATTATCATTCATAGCTACATGTTAGAGGGAGGAGAGAGGCGAGCGAGAGAGGGCAGAGAGTGGAGAGAGGCGAATTGTATATGTATATTTGTCGAATCGTATATGTATATCTATCAAATAATGGTATATATGTAACTAGTATATATATTTATTTGTATATCTAGTGATCAAGAATGGCAGAGGGAGGAGAGAGGCAAGCAGAGAGGGAAGAGAGTGGAGAGAGGCAGACTGTGTGTGCGCGCGAGAGAGAGATCGGGAGAGAGAGAAGAGAGGAGAGAAAGAGTGTGTATGTGTGTGCCTGGCGAGCGAGATCGGGAGAGAGAAGAGAGGAGAGCAAGAGTATGTGTGTATAAAAGAGGGTGTGCGGCATAATTACAGCTAAAATTAAGCTGTGAGCCGTAATTAATTCAAATTATAGCTATGTTAGCTAATTAACTAGTATATGTTTGTTTTTTCGCATAATTTTCCCGTTCTCAAATGGGTAATTATGTACTTTAACCTATTTAAGCTCATACAAATATGAACAAAATGGGTAAAATGAGAATACATATATACTCATATATCACCAACTTATAATAAAAATCTCTAGTTGCCCTATTTGTTTTTGAAAATAAAAAATAAAAAATTGGGGGGTGGGGGTGGGGCGCGGGCTGGGCTGTGGGTGGGGTAGGGTTGGCAAATTTTTTTCATAAAAAAAAAGTTTAATTTTTTTTTTAATGGGGTGGTGATGGTGGGGGATAGGGGTGTGGGATGGGATGGGGTGGGGGTACAGGGCAAAAAAAAAAATTGTATGAAAAATTATGTTTTGAAAAATAATAATATAGAGATAGGGTGGGGTAGTAGGGCAGTAACAATTTAGCTTTGATTTAATATATTTTGGCTTTAGAATATTAAAGTGGATTACAATCATTTTACCTAAATCATTTTTGAGAAAATTCATATTTACTCATATTTAATATGAGTGGATTGTGATCCAATCCATTTTAATTCAATCTATATTCAGTTCATCCAAATTCAATCCAATCCAATCCACTTGTTTGCTACCCCTAGTTCGAAAGAACCTATAGCTCTTAAAAACTATGACTTAACTTGTAATTTTTACTTTTTACTTTTTACTATTCCCCATTTTCGAGAAAATTAATAGTTGTAGCATTATTTAATTTACTTTTTACTTTCTACTATACTTTCTTGTTTAACTATATAAGTACCCCGTTATTTAATTTAATGATGAAACCACCGCAAAAACCTATGACACAAGCTAAGCCCGTGGATGGAATTTTCTATATGAGAATCTTTCATCCAATTAAATATAAAAGCTCGTGCTTGCGTTGTGCAACAAGTTGTGTCACACAAGCGCACCGTCTACCGCCACTAACAATCAAATATTAACTTAATTTACTTAATTTAATAGAGTATGATCTCAAAAATTAATGACTTTGGAAAGAGGTGGATGTTTGGTATTCAGTTCGGGATTCTCAAATTTTGAATTCGGTAATTGATAGTTAAAAGTAGATATCAAATTTTTAAATTTCGGCTTGGTAATTCTATAATTTGTAAATTAAATTTCGGTTTGGTACAGTGTTCGGTAATACTGTATTGAAGTTCTAGCCGATTGTATTACAAAGTTAATTCTCTTTCTCCAAATATTTCTATTTTTTTATGTGGAGGCACAATATAATAGAAAATCAACAACTAAGAAGACATCAAGAAAAACAAATCGATACAACTAAAAGATGTGTGTGAGAGTTGTTTATATTTAGAGAAAAGACATAAAGTGACACCTGAACTTGTCCTGAATTTTCAAAAAAAACCTTAACTATGTGGGCGTCCAATTACCCCACTAAACAATCTTGAACTGATATTATTACATCATTTTTTGTCCACCTTACATAGAGAGTGTGTGCACTCCCTCAAAGAGAGTGAACAACCTAAAATAACTAATATAATTTTATTTTTACAAGTATTTTATTATAAAATATATTTTCTTATTATTTTAACTTTTTTTTCCTTATTATTTTTTCTTTTTCTTTCTTCTTCAAAAATTCATTGTCATCTCTATTGAAACTTTTCACTTTCAATGTCACTATTTTTACCACAACTTTACCTTTGTTTTTTTACTATTATTAGTTTTACTTTACTACTAAAAAATTACCAAAAAATGACGGAATAAAGCAACGAATTGCGTCGCTTTTTGGCTCGATGCTTATCCAAAAGCGACGAACTGCGTCCAAAAAGCGACGGACTGCGTCGCTTTTTTTTTAAAAAAAATATTTATTTTTTTTAATAATGCGACGCCGTCCGTCGCTTTTTTAATTTTTATTTTTAAAAATTTTTTAAAAAAGAGACGAAGTCCGTCGCTTTTCTTAATTTTTAATTTTTTTAGAATCTTGAAAAGCGATGGACAATGAGACGCCGTCCGTCGCTTTTCTGAAAATAAAATTTTGAAAAATTCAGAAAAGCGACGGACTAAAGGACCCTGTCCGTCGCTTTTTCTGCACTTTTTTTTATAGCAAAAACTACAGTTTCTGCTACCCACCTGCAAATTAAATTCAATCCAATATCAAATTAATTCAGCTCATTCAAGCAAAAACACATAATTAGCATGTTACACAAAATATAAACTAACAAGCTTAATTAAGCCTTCAAAAATACCTAAATCCCAATTTAATGATTTATAAAGTCTTTCAAAATTCAAAAAATAGTTCATAAATACTACATTTCAAGATCTACAAAGTTCAAGCTTAACTAATTCATAAACAACAATTAAGTTTAAGATTTCAAATAATTAATTATATTCCTAATTAAGTTTAAGTTATTATAAATTAAGTTCAAAGTTCTAATTAAGTTCAAATATATTAAGGTCAATAGGATTTTAAGTACTTCAAAAATCAAATCAAGTTCAAATTTCTAATTAAGTTCAATTAAGCTTAACAAGACTTTAAGTTCATATTATTGATTAAGTTCAAGCTTAATTAAATAGTTCATAAATATTACATTTTATCAAGATTTCTAAAGTTCAACTTAATACTTAGTTCATAAATTTTACAAATCAAGATTTCTAAAGTTCACACCCTAAAGTTCTAAAATCCTACAATAATTCAAGATTTCTAAAGTTTCACTACTTAAAGTTCTAAAATACTACAATAATTCAAGATTCTAAAGTTCACAACCTAAAGTTCTAAAATCCTACAATAATTCAATATTTCTAAAGTTCACAACCTAAAGTTCGAAAATCCTACAAAAATTAAAGTTCACTAAAGTTCACAACTTAAAGTTCTAAAAACCTTCAAAAATTCAAATTCTCTAAAGTTCACAACTTAAAGTTCCAAAATTCTAAAATAATTCAAAATTCTCAACGTTCACAACCTAAAGTTCTAAAATCCTACAAAAATTCAAGTTCTATAAAGTTCACAACTTAAAGTTCTAAAATCCTACAATAATTTAAGATTTCTAAAGTTCACAACCTGAAGTTCTAAAATCCTACAAAAATTTAAGTTCTCAAAAGTTCACAACTTAAAGTTCTAAAATCCTATAATAATTCAAGATTTCTAATGTTCATAACCTAAAGTTCTAAAATCCTACAAAAATTCAAGTTCATGTCTAATTTCTAAAATTAGTTCTATATAACCTTCAAATGCAAGAATTTCTAAGTTCAAGAATTCAAGTAACCTAATTTCAACTTTCATATATAATATCCAATATTTTTGTAACTCTAAAGTAATCTAACTTTCATGTACAATTGCATCTAATATTTTTTCTAACTTCAAATTTCTAACTTACTAATTAAATTCAACAATTTCTAAGTTGGAAAATTCAAACTAATCTAATTTCAACTTTCATATGCTATCCAATATTTTTCTAATTCAAAGTAATCTAACTTTCATATACAATTCAATGTTTTTCTAACTTCAACCGTCAAACATACTAAATTCAAGAATTTCAAAGTTGGAAAATGCAACTAATCTAACTTCTAACTTCTAATTATTTGTTAGTTCTAACTTCTAATACTCAATTCACAATTATATTTTAAAAATCCCAAATTAGAAGAAAACCCTAAAAGAAAAAATCTCCAATTCTCTCCCTAACTAACAATAATCAAATATTCAAATTAACAATTGAATAACACAATTCATCAAACCAAAATAATATACTAATTTATAACAAATCAAATATTACTAGAATTGAAAAAAACTAAAATTAAACCCTAACCTTAACAAGCAAAGGAAAAGAGGCAGTGAGACGACGGGTGGCGGCGCCTGCGCCGGCGACGAGACTAGTGCTAAGGGAGAGAAGGGCGGCGACGACGTGGGGCGGCGGCGGCGCAACGATTTGGTTTTTAGAGAGAAGGGAGAGAAGAGGGAAGAGAGAGAAAGAGAAATTGGAAAATGGGGAGGAAAACCCGCTTTTGGTTCAATATAATTTTAAAAAAAGCGACGGACAACGTCTCTTTGTCCGTCGCTTTTCAAAAAATATTTGACCAAAAAGCGACGGACTAAGAGACGATGTCCGTCGCTTTTTAAAAATGTTTGATTAGATATTTTGACCAAAAAGCAATGGACTAAGAGATGCCGTCCGTCGCTTTTTTTAAAAGCTAATTAATAAAATAAAATAAAATAAAAACGACGGACAACGTAGTTTTTTTTAATTTATAAATAATTATTTTTAATAAAAAGCGACGGACGGCGTCTCTATATATAATAATTAATTATATATATATTTAGCGCAAAAATCTGCGAAAAAAAGCAACGAACTAAGAGATGTTGTCCGTCGCTTTTTGTAAAATAATTTTAAAAATAATTAATTTTATTAAAAAGCGATGGATGGCATCTCTTAGTACGTCGCTTTTTGGAGCGACACCGTCCGTTGCTTTTTAGCATTTTTTTAGTAGTGTTTCTTTAATATTAAAATTTTATTTAAATATTTTCTTACATTTCAAACAATTTGATAAACCCATTAGATTTCAAGATGATTAGCAGGTATCATATAGCTTTTTTTTATCCGATTTCTATCAAGTTCTTTTAATTTTCGGGGAATTCATTGATTCTTTTAAAATTATCATTTCTAATTTTGAAGTTATATGAAAAAAGGAGTAATTGTTGATACCTTCAAAAAATTACATTTTCTTAGAAAAATAATTAGTTTTGTTATCAATAATTCAATAAAGTCTAGAAAATAGTATGATTTTTTTTAAACACAAAAATCACTGAAATAAAGAATTTGATTGGAGAAGAAGAAGAAAAGGAAAAGAAAAAAAGTGGAGAGATGTTCAACTTGACGTTGGGGGTGGGGTGAGGGTGGGAGGTGAAGAAAAAGAAAGAAAATGGAGGAATGCATTGGCTTGAAAGTTGGGGGTGGAAAATGAAGTAAAATTTAAGATGAAATCAAAATTAAAATAAGTCAAAAATTAAGAGAGAGAGAGAGAGAGAGCGAGAATAAAGAAAAAAAATAAGATAAAGAGAAAACTTAAAATGAAAAAAATTACATTTTTAATTAAATTAACACGTGTCATGTAATGATTGGTTTGTGAACAAACTTCTTAAAATCTGGGGCTGATAGAAAAATGATATAATAATATTAGTTCATAATTATTTAGTGGGGTAATAGGACGGTTGCAAAGTTAATGTGTCTTTTTAAAAATTCGAGACTACTTCAATGGTGACTTTATGCCTTTTCTCTAATGTTTATTCTTTAACTTTCTTTTTGGAATTATACTAATGAGGAATGGACATGTTAATATATAACCTTCATTAAGTAAATAATTCGGTATTCAGGAAATACCAAATACCAAATGGTACTAATGTTTCATAACTAGAGATCAGTTAGTTGATAAATCATCAAAGGGGATGAGATTATGGCTGAGGATAAGTAATCATAATAATTTTTACCTAGCAGACTTGAGAAATCAAAATTTAGATTCAAGAAGATCAAACAAAGTTACAAAATCCAGTTCAATGTTGTTGCTAAACTAATTCAAATCTCAAAATAAGACAATATTCAGAAGCAAGGATAAAATGTTGAGAGTCTTTAAAGATTTCTAAGTTTGATATGACACGATCAAATAACGTATATACAAGTTACGTGTTTAAAAATCATCTATGTGAATGTAAGATGTAAGCTGCCTCAAGAAGAATTATTAGTGTAAGACCAGTTTTTTACGCACTCATGAAATTATGTTGTGTTCATGACTTAAATGAACATAATAATGAGAACTAAGAATGGTTAAGGATTATTTGTGTGACATATGTTATCTAGGTAGACATAAAAGATTGTCGGTTTAAAGATATTAAATCTATCGATTTATCAATTTACCCAATGTATGTTCACTATGAGAGTTCAAAGGAAACCATACTTATCCGTATGTGATTAATTCTTATTTTTATATATATCACACAATTTTTTGTAATTCATATCATATTATACTATAAGTCGGAAGCCACAAAAGTAAAAGTTGAAATACCATTTTACCCCTACACTTAAATTTAGTACTTTATAAAATCATATTATACTATAAGTGGGAAGCCACAAAAGTAAAAGTTGAAATACCATTTTACCCCTACACTTAATATAGTACATTATAAAATATTTAATTAATTAAATATTTAAAAAATAATCAGAGCATATTATGATTAAATACTAAAATTGGAAAAAAATTGTTAGGTCAAATGAAGAAAGACGAAAATAACCATGGAAAGATATTAGATAGTTTTATCCTTTTAAAAATTAATTAATTACATTTTTTTATCTTTTTTTTTTTGTATTTGTTTTCATTGCACTGGATATCATACGAACTATTTTTTCCTCTTATTTATTTATTCATTTATTTATTTTAAATTCATCTTCATGGCTCATATTTAATAATCTACTAGGGAACTTGACCGCGCTTCGCGCGACATGAAAAAGCCTATTAGTTTACATGATGATTCTTATTAATAACGAAATACTAAAATAATAGAAAAAATAGTTTTAGTAATATTACTAAACATATTTCATTTTTCAACCTTTATTTAAATAAAAAAGAGAATCATACTGAAAACAATAAAGAATAGGGGAAATCAAATATTAATCTAAATTTTCAGAGTAATGAAAAATCCGCACTGAGTGAAATTTAATATTGTATTTTGATAAAAGATTTTATGATAGAGCACCTTTTGCCACTTTCTTATTTCATGTTTTGGACATATATATTTTTTGATAATATAGTTACTTTTTCTTTTGACTTACTTATATATCACTTCAAAGCAATGTGATCGAGTTGGAGACAAGAGAGAAGAGCTGAAGTTATTTACTATTATTGTAATAAATAAAAGGTGTAAACATCTAAATTTTTATTCTCCTTAATTACATTTTAGATCTTTTTAATTTACTCTTAATTTCTTTTGAAGAGATTTTTATGAAGTTCAAAGTAAAAAAATCACATTTTTAGTGTATATGCAAATCTTATGCCCTAAAGAAAAGAAAAAAAAAGAATTTTCATGTTCTTGACTCACAAGAAGGAATCAAACGTGAGGGGCATGTTAAATATAAGAGTAATAATTAAGTAAATTGAAGTGTGCTAATGGAAATTATACTTAATTGTGCCCTATAAAATTGATTTATGTTAGAGATTTTTGGATGTCAATGGAAGGAAACAAACTAAATTGAGATTATAAAGGGAAATGGTTGATTGACGAACTTTGTCGGAAGAACATAATTTTTTTTCTTACAAAATGATGAAAATATGTCTGCATCATAAGGTTTCGAGCAACTATAGTGGCTGAAATTAATAAGATGAAATTGAGGTATAATTAAGATGATTCTTACTACATGATAAATATATTATTGTAAATATAATTTAAAGAGTCATGTACTTATAATTGCCTTATAAATAGCACAAGTTCAGGCACTTGCTATTCATGCGGGACTTAGTTTATTTTGTCCAATCTCTCTGTAACTTAAAACTTCAACTTGGTATCAAGAGCACCATGGTTTCCCAAACTACTTCCGCTCAAACTTCTTCCTCAATTCAAGTCGTCAACTCTCAATCCTCTTTGGGTCTTCCAAATCCTCCTCCAACTATTTCAAACATTAAAGGTTTTGTACCTTTTGAATTGACATACTTAATTAAACTTTGTCATGATCCAAACCGTCGTGATTGACACCCACACAAACCCTCCGGTGGGAGAACCATTACTACAACCCAAACAAACAAGTTAACCAAAAACTATGCATTTAAAGATATGGAAGCAAGTTTTTAATGATAAAAGAAATACGGAGTTCCCATAAACTCCAAAGGTTTTAAATAAACTAGCCAAACTAACGCGGAAGAACAACTCCTAGATCCTGAAAGTCAATTTACCAAAACTCTACTAACGACAAGTCTAAGAATAAGGGGTACAACCCCGAAACTAAGCAAACACCTTAAACAAATAGTCTGAGTCCGAAAAGAGTGGACTTAAACAATAAAGATCCATGGTAACCTGAAAGAACTGGCTCACCCTTGAATCCGATCACACTAAATAGTCACCTAGCTGAGGTCTATCAATAAAATGCCCTGTACTCAACAAAGAACAAGCAAGTGCAGTATCAGTACACAACCACAGTGTACTGGTAGGACCACGCGACTATCCCAATAAGTGTAGCATACATTAGTCAATACTTGCTACAAATTTTAGTGAGCCTGAATCAACCAACACACACTCATAATACCCAAACAATCATAGTTTTTAACAATATCTCCACCCCACAACATAAATTCCCATGAGCTTAAGTTATAATAAATTTGATCTTTAGAATTCAGATACTCATCGAGGGATATGTCCAAGCATACAACCCCTCCAATTACACTATCGAAATGCTAGATTTAGTAATTGTAGATTACCTCTTAAGAACAGTAGAATTGGACCCAAAGATCCCCACATTCAACCACACATAATCGATATGACTAGAGGAATATTAAGATTGCCGGACAACCACAAATACGCATGGTAGCTCTTCTATAAATCTCATAAGCAAGGTGGTACATGTAGAACAACTAAAATACTTTAACAACTCCAAGACAACGCCAATTATGTCATTCGAAATAACCAAATCTTTCCAATCTTCCCACTCAACGAAAAGAATATCACAGGATTTGGTACCCCTGATCCACCACTAGGTATCCACCCATAAAAGTGAAAACATACTAGAACATAGCTAGTGAATCATACTCACAACACTAACAACCATCATAAACACTCCGACCTTTTACCTTATTATAAACAAACACTTTTTATTATATAGTTGCATCCCGTCACAATCCATCATGAACTCTTATTGCCATTACGCTCCGTCAGCCTTGACTATCACTACGAAGTCAACCTTTTTCATCAACACGACACCTCAAACTCAGGTATACTCATCAAATTCGAAAGACTAACTCCATTTTCATACGCACTTTCTTACTAAAATCTTCAATTTCCTTCACCCAAGTATACTCAATGGGACTTCCTTTACCCATAAACTTGTCATTATAGTAACAATTCACTCTTTTATGACTTAAGATAAATTCACCAGTCCTCATATCACCCTCCTTCTTCTTAACAAACAAGATAGGAGCACCCCACGGGGAAGCACTAAGACGGATGAAACCTTTATCATGAAGCTCTTGGTTTTGAGCCTTAAGCTCTCTTAATTCTGCTAGAGCCATACGATACGGAGGGATGGAAATGGGGCAAGTGCCAGTTTTCAAGTCAATGCAGAAATCTATATCTCTATCCGGAGGTACACAAGACAATTCCATAGGAAACACTTCCTTAAACTCAGACACCACAGGAACATACTCAATAGAGGGAGACTCAACATCAACATCTCAAACATGAGCCAAATAAGCCAAACAACCCAGCCCTACCAGTTTCCTAGCCCGAATGTAGGATATGATCTTAGCTAGCTTAGGCTTCTACACCCCTTCCCACTCTAATCTTTCCCTACCGGGGATCTCTAGAGTTACCGACTTAGTATTACAATTAAGCTTGGTATAATAGGGGGACAACCAAGTCATACCTAAGATTATATCAAGTCAGTCGTATCCAGTATAACCAAATCAACCCAAATCTGAAAATCCATAAACACAACAGGACAACACGATATACATGGGAGACTATGACTGACTCTTCAACTAGGGTAGAAACATGGATGAGGGCATCAAGTATATCACAAACCACATCAAATCCCAGGGTAATTGAACTAACACATACGAATAAGTAGAACCCGGATCAAATAAAAAAAATGCCATCCGGGCACAGACAAGAGTAGCACTTGTAACCACTGCATCACACCCTCAAACTCAGTCTTACTCGAAAAAACATAAAACTGAGCCCTGTCATCTTGACGGGCAACCTCCTTGTCTGGCTGCACTACTCATCTACCTGCATTACCATTTCCCTGACCTCCACAACCTCGCTGATTTCCTCCTCATATGCCCAGGTTCTCCACAATTTTAACCCACCTTATAACTTATATTCAATTATTGAACACTGAATTAGATCGCGGGGGTTAGTTCGGGTAAGATTCGGGTCCATAATTGTGACTAGGGGAAAACAAGGGAGACAGGGCCTCAATCTTTTTCCCTTGGTTGATGGATCTATTCCATGCCCATCCTCAACTCATTATGAGTACCGTTAGTGGATTCAATGTGACAAAATTACTCTAAGTTTGATTAATGTCTATCTCTCCCCTCCGGTTCTTGATTCACTTCTCAACTACACTTGCAACACTTTCAAGCAGGCATGGGATATTCTTGCTTCCCTTTACCTAGATTAGGTTTCATCTTCGTCAAATCATTTGAAACTAAAATTTCAGAATTTTAAAAAGGGTTCCCTGTCCACGGAGAATTATCACCAATAACTGCATTCACTTTCTTGTTCCCTTACAACAGTTGCCAAATATGTTGCTAATGATGATTTGGTGACCCAAGCATTGCAGGGACTTCCACCTTCTTATCGTACTTTTTTCTCTGGTTTAAATACTACAGGAACACTTTCGTTCTTTCTCGCTTTGCGTCCATTGTTACTTACTGAAGAAGCGCATATTAATGCGACCAATAATAAAGATTCTCTCACACTGCATTAGTGGCTTCCGCTCAAGCACCACCACTTTCTCAACCTCCTTCTTTAAAATCATCTCATGCTAATCAGTACCCAAAAGGATCCCATAATGGTCACGGTTTTCGCCGAGGTAGAGGTTGAAATCAATACTCTTCTCGCTCTAATTTTTCTCCTCACTGCGCTGATTTTTTCAACCACATTTTTGCCCTTCTTCTTCGAGTGATGGAATTCTTGGGCGACTTTCTTTCACCTCGACTAAATAATGTCAATTTGCTTCCACTTCAATCATACTGCTTTAGAGTGTAAGAATCATTTCAATCATTCCTATGTTCCCAATTTACTACCAAAATCATTTGTCGCTATGAATTTGGAGGAAGTATAACCATTAGTATGGTATCCTTATTCTGGTGCTTCTGCGCATGTGACGAATAATCCATCACTTTTATCATCTTCATCTCCTTACAGTGGTTCGTCACAGGTGATGGTTGGCAATGGTAATCTTCTTTCTATTTTATCTACTGGCACTTCTTTTCTTCTGACATCTTCTAAGCCTCTTCTTTTAAATAATGTTTTATATGTTCTTTATCTTCAGAAGAATCTAATGTATGTTCACCGCTTGTGTTTCGACAATAATTGTTTCATTCAATTCACTAAATCTAGTTTTTTGTTAAGGACAAGAAGACCAAGCAAGTCTTGCTCCATTGTAATAATAATGACTCTCTCTATCCTATTCCCTCGACCTCCGGTCCCTCCTATCATGTTGCCATCTCACCTTCTTATGTTTGGCACAAACGTTAAGGCCATCTAGGGGTTTCATTAATTGTAATTCCTCTTCTGGAAGTTCTTGTTGTAATGTTTGTCATCTAGGAAAACAATCTAAGTTACAATTTCCTCTTTCTCATAGTATTGCACCTGCTTCTTTTCTTTTAATTCATTCAGATGTGTGGCAAGCTCCTTTTAGTTCAAATTCTAGTTTTCGTTATTATATCTTATTTATGGATGACCACACCAAGTACTGTTGGATTTATTTAATGCAAAACAATTCAGAGGCATTTGATAAATTTAAAGAATTCTATAACATGGCCGCAAACATTTTTCATTCCTCTATTCCTTATTTTTATTCCGATGGTGGCAACGAGTATAAGAATTATCATTTTCGTTCTTGTTTTAGCGAGCATGGAATTATTCATCGTTTCTCATATCCATATACCTCTGCTCAAAATGGTCGTGCAGAAAGAAAGTATCGACATGTTAATAATCAGATACATTGTCTTCTCTTTCAAGCCCCAATGCCTTATTCATTTTGGGAAGACGCTTCTCTATTTAGAGTTCATTTAATTAATATTAATGCTCTTCCTATTCTTAATTTTACATCACCTTATGAAAAATTGTATGGTAAACCACCCGATTACAGTTTGCTCAAGGTCTTTGGGTGTTTATGTTTTCCTTATGTTGCACATTCTTTTGCTCACAAGTTTCTTCCATGATCTAAAGTTTGTTTATTTCTCAGTGTATCTCTGCAACATAAATGATTCAAATGTTTGGATCTATCCACTGATCGGATTATTCTGTCACATCATGTAAATTTTAAAGAATCATCTTTCCCGTATAGTTCTATGTTTCCAGCGAATCCTAGTACTCTTAGAGTTCCTTTCTCACAAACCACCCTCCTATATTTTCTCCAATTCAGTTCCCTGATATGCGTGCTTCACCAATTACTAACTTTGATTTTATCTCCACGTCCAATACAACTTCTTCCCCTTCTATCTCTATATCTCCTAAAAACATGCCTATAACTTCTCCTTGGACTCTAACTTCCTCATGTTCAAATAATCAGTTTTCTCAACCAGCTACCCACGTACATGTTGTGCGCAGTTCTCCTATTTTATCTCCATCACCTTCTCTTATGCATAATTCACGTATTCTAACTACTCTTCCTTTATCCCCACAAAATCAACAACCTCTTTCTTATGAAACTACCTCCACTATAGATCCTGTTATGTGTCATTCTTGCCAAGATGTATCATTTTCTTCCAATTTAATTTCTTCTCCAATTTTAAATCCTAATCACTCAGTTAGCCGTGCCCATTTCATGGTTACTCGTCCGATGATTGGGTCACTAAAGCCACGTGATTTCCTCTCACTTAATGTCTCTATTTTCACTGAACCGGTTGAGCCAACATGCTTCATACAAGCATCCAACGACTCTAGGTGGCTTAATACAATGAGTGAAGAGTTTAATGCTCTCGTCCAAAATCATACATGAACATTAGTTCCTCCACCTCCTAATGTGAATATAGTAGGAAATAAATGGGTATATCGGATCAAGTATGGTCCTACTGGCTCTATAGACCGCTTCAAAACTCGTTTGGTTGCATGGGGATTTTCTCAACTGTCTGGTTTAGATTATACAAAAAATTTTGCTCATGTGATCAAGTTAAGCACTATTTGTGCAGTGTTATCTTTGGCTCTTCTTAATAATTGGTGTATGCATCAATTAGATGTATCTAATGCCTTTCTACATGGAGAGCTAAATTAAGTTGTTTATATGCGGCAACCTAAAGGTTTTGAACATTCTGATTATCCACAACATGTGTATAAGCTAAGTCGTACCATTTATGGGTTGAAACAATCGCCTAGAGCGTGGTTTACTCGACTTGCAACATATCTTTTGGACCTTGGTTTTAAGCAATCTACCTCCGATCACAACATGCTCACTTTTCGACAGGACAATTCTATTTTGATACTTCTTATTTATGTTGACGACATTGCTGTTTTTGGATCCTCACAACGGCTTGTTTATGATTTTATTGAATCCATGAAAGCTGAATTTGCAATGAAAGATCTTGGTTCCCTTCATTACTTTTTAGATGCGGAGATAGTTCACAATCCTGCAATAGAAATATATATCAGACCTTTTGCATCGATTTGATTTGGCCGAAGTTAAGCCTGTCCAAACTCCTCTCTATAGTAAGCTTGATTGACATTTTGTTGGTACCTAACTTCTTGATGATCCTTCTTTGTATCGTATGATGGTCGGCAGTCTTCAATATTTATCCTTCACACGACTGGATATACAATATGGCTTCCCAATTTCTGCATCAACCTCATCTTATTCATCTTCAATCCGTTAAGTAAATCTTCCTCTATCTTAAAGGCACTCTTGCTCATGGGTTGCAGCTGAACAAAAATACTTCCAACTCCTTAACTCGATTCTCAGACTCGGACTGGGAGGGATGTACAACAACTCATCGCTCTACCTCAGGATTTTGCATTTTCCTTGGGAGTAATTTGATATCTTGGTCTACAAAGAAACAACCAACTATTGCGCGCTCAATCACCGAAGTTGAATATCGTGCTCTGGCTGTTGCCACAGCCGATGCTATATGGATACAATTTCTTCTACGTGACTTGGGTATTTATCTTCCCTATCCTATTCTGGCCAAATGTGATAATATTGGCGCCATGCATCTTGCACATAATTCGGTCTTTCACTCCAGATCGAAAAATATTGCTTTGGACTATCATTTAATTCGTGAAAAGATTGCCCAAGGTGACCTTACGGTTTCTCATATTTCCACCTCACAACAGTTTGCAGATGTTTTTACGACAAGTGTCTTTGTTACAAAATTCAAGGAGTTTCAGGTCAATCTTCATGTTTGTTCTTCCACTTCAGATTGAGGGAGGGTGATATTGTAAATATAATTTAAAATAGTTGTGTACTTGTAATTGCATTATAAATAGCACACATTCAGGCAATTCCTATTCACGTAGGCCTTCGTTTATTTTCTCCAATCTCTCTGTAACTTAAAACTTCAATTCTACTTTTTTTTATAATTAATAACTAAAATCAATTCTTACAATATTAGGCGACAACTAACAACAATTCTTACAACATCAGACAAAAATATTTTTCAAATTAAAACCCAAGCCAATCTCAAATGTAAATTACACTGCTAATATGAAAATGTGGCATAAAGTAAAGAATAAACAATAGAAAAAATGTACCTGATAAGTACTATACAAGGTACAACCATCCGATGTAAATTGAGTAGCAATATCAACAACACAAAATTCAAAATCAAGACAAAACACGTGGAAAAAGATGATGAGAAGCCAAGAGTTGTTAAGGAGAAAAAGATACAGAGAGGGAGAAGTGAACAACGAAAGAAGCAATAAAGAAGACGTAGTTGATAAGTTAATGGGAAAAAAAATCGTTGCAATAAGCTAATAAGGAAAATATTACATTTTCATAATTACTGCTAATTTTTAGTCAATCAGTCACATCTTGGAATAGGAACGTTTTTTAATAATTACTGCCATTTTTATAACAGTTATAATTACTACCATTTTTACAATCCCTTTTAGAAGAAAGAGTTATAGGTAATATATAAATTCTCATAATCAGGAAAGAGATAAAAAAATTTAAAAGATTTTTCCATAGAAAATGAAGTAAAAAACTCTAAAATTATGAGAAAATAGATAAATAGTAATAGAGGCCGACGAGGAATGGCACATCAGTGTGATTATTTCAGCTTTATATATATATATATATATATATATATAGATTTAGAATAGTTTCAATAATGTAGTGAAATGTTGTTTTCTGTAATGATGAAAACTCAGTGTATAAACCGTTTTTCGCTTAACAATGAATACACAAGAAGGAAATTATAGTAGTTGGAATATGATAGGTCGGGACTTTTCATCTTTGATGTCCTTTTAATTAAGCAATCAATGTAAACAATTATAATTTACAGAATGGCTAGTTAAGAGAGTTGCCTGTGATTTTTCTTATCCACAAAAAATGGAAAACTAAATGAAAAGATTGCCAAAAATATGAGAAAATAGATAAATACCTTCCCTGAATTATGAGAGGTGCCATATCAGCTTTTACATATCCTCCTTTCTATATATATAGATTTGATTGTTACTCTTAATATCTAGCTCTCCTTCTTTTCATACTCATAACTTCCTATTATAAAGAGATGCTACCTATAAAAGTTCTTAAATACATTATTTGCATTATAATCTTTTCGTATTTCAACCTCATTTGTTTTATCCTTTGAGCTTCCACATGTATTATTATTAATAATTATCTATTACTCATATTTCTTATCTTGCTTGCACTATATAAAGGTATACAAAATAATAGTAAATTACGATTTTCTTCTTTTTGTAATTTTTTTTATTGTTTTTGATTTTTCTCATTACTAATGGGACAAGTAAATTTATTTTCCTTTGTGTTTAAGAGCTTATATTTATAAGGTTACATGAAATTAATATTATTATTTACTATTTGAGTCATGTTTTAGTTTGATTTAGTAAAGAAGATTCTTTAATATTTATTGACTGTGGAAAAATGTGTTGATAAGAACCCAAAATATTATGTACTGATTTTGTATTTCTTCTTCCACTATATTGTTATGATCAAAGTCTTAAGAATGATGTGTATGTTGTATTTTTTTATTTTATGTTTTTATTTATTTTTTTCTCATTATTATACTTCTTTAATATGATTTTCTATGAATTTTTGAATTTTCGAATGTCGTAATTCTGTAATTTTAACCATTTTATCAATCTATAAAAAAAAAATACACGGGACAATCTAGAGACTAGTTTTCATAATGTAGTCATTCCCATTCAAATAGGGATTATTGGGTTTCTTTAAAGGCTAAGCTTTAAAGATGAAGAGAAAATAAAGTTCATTTCTCCCCCATTGGTTGTGAAGAGGAGACCTTTTTGTACTTTTGAGTAAAAACACTCATCCTCGCTATTAAAGGGTAGAGAGCAGAGACTCCCAACGCATCGTCGTCATCATGGTTCACTTGATTTCGATTTTGACTTCGACTTCGTATTTGATTGAACAAAATTTCTTTTCATTTTCACTAATTAATTTTCTTTTTTTCCTGATAGTAATATTAATTGATTGATTCTTAAAATTTGTAGGGAAAGAACTTGTTGCTTTCGAACGAAAAGTCACTTCCCTTTGACAGAAATAATAAATCTAAGCATTGAAAACTATAAACTAATTTAAAATTTATAACAAAAAAGATTATAACTATTAGTTTTTAATGTATAAAAAAGTAAAATTATATATTATGTCGGTTTATTTTGGGTTCGATTTAACTTCTTCTTTTCTTATCAATACCAAATCAAATAAAGAGTGGTCAGTTTTTTTCTCAAGGCCAAACCAATCAAATCAAACTTCATTAATTCACATGTATGTTCTCTTAGACTTTTTTTTTTCAAAATAAATAAATTATAGTCACGATTAATTTATCTTGATTTAATTTATTAAATTTGTTTGTTTAGCTGTTGTGACAACTCTAATCACATACAAGACTCTCAAGAATGATTACTTTGTTATTAAGTAGATGTTTGATCATGAAAATATTTTTTTATTTGGATTTTTCAAAGTTGATATTGAAATTAGAGTTATGTTTGACCAAAAGTAATGTGATGTGTAGGACCCGTTTGAATTTTTTGTTCTTTGTTGGACTACCGTTGTGGAGAGAAAATTGCCACTCACTCTCCGAGGCAAAAGGGACGACAGTCTCAGAAGGTAAAACCTAGGTTTTAGTAAGTTTCTACGAACACGTGACACAGTTAGAATCTCAAGAGTTTATTATTTTTTTACTTTTGATTGAATAACTACATCAAATTTTTATGGTTTTAAAAATAAATTTACATATTTGAATTATATAAAAATTATTATAAGTTATAATAAATTATAATTCAAAATATATATAAAAAAAAGAAAAAAGTTATGTCAAAAGAAACATTTGAATCTCAAAATTTAGAAGTTGCTATATAAAATGAGATGGAAGAGTACATTATATCTTTTCTTAGTATTTACACCTTCAATTTTCATTTGTTGTTTGTTAGAGTATATTAGAATTTTTTCAGTATTTACTCCAATTTTTATTTGTTGCTTTTCTGATTTTGACCTGTGAAAGAGAGTTTAAGAATGTACCAAAAACACAGTAATGCTAAAAGTATAAAAAATAATCATTAAATTAAAGAGTTGACAAAATAAATAAATAATATTTTTTCCTAAAAAGAGCTAAAAATAACAATAAATCAAATAAATTGAAATGTAGAAAATATTTTTTTTGTCCATAGCGACTGTTTGTCACGCCCCTAGCCTACACCCTGGGCGGGACTGGTACTCGAGAACCATTGCTGACCCTAAGCGAACCCTTGGCCATGCTAGACTCTCAGCGGAAGACTTACTCAGCAGAAAATGTACTTAAATACAATCTTAACAAACTGTCTGAATAGCTAAACTGAGTATGTTTTAGAAGTAAACATTCAACTAGCCAAAATGACAACTCAAGTCTTATAACAAAAACAACTGAAATGCAAGACTAAAGAACTATATCTATCTGTCTATGAAGCCTCTAATACAATGAGGGATGTCGAGACAAGACCCATGATCATCCTAACAACTGAAATACTAAAAACAATATGAAAAGGGATCCTTCGGAAAGCAAAGAGGCTCACCAAAATGACTCTGAATGCTCAACTGGATCAACGAAGCACTGGATGCTGATCCTGATTACCTGTATCTGCATCATGAAATGATGTAGGCAAAATGACATCAGTACATTGAATGTACGAGCATGCGAGGGGAAATTTAAACAAAACATAAGCTTGAACTGGAATCTGAAAGAAACACTTACCTCTTATCAACTCAACTTATCTTCAATATAATGCAGAAATAAATGTGCAATACAAAGAAAAACTTTAAAACATGTAGATAACAACCCAATGTATAAAAGGCACAACAATAACTTAGTTTTGTATATGAAAATACAATTAACTCTATGTATATAAGAATACAAAATATCTTTGTAGGAGTTTCTCTAATCGACAAGCACCACTGCGAGCTAAGTGATGGTACAACGTCTTCGTCTTGCCTCATGCTGCCAGGGACATCTTATACCTTATCGGGGGTATAGAACCTAACTTACTAAGTGGATCCACTAGTCTATGCTAAGCATCAAGGAATTATCTAAAAGAGTATGACCCTTGTCTACCCATGTTTGCTACACGGCTTATGGAGACTTTGAATTATCTGAACTCAAATTCATCCCCAAATTGATGCTCAATACCACTCCCAAAATATACTAGCTCATATGCTTAAAAACATAACTCTTTCTGTGGTTTGAGATTATTACTCAAAAACTAGCTCAAAAGCTCTTTTTAAAATCGGTGTTTCCTCTCTTGTTTAAATGTGAAAACATTTTAACTCTTGGGAATACTTAGTTCCCAGATAATATTTTGAAGAAATTAACTTCACTCTTACTCTTACTCCACTCAATGCTCAAGTCTTTAAACCAAGTTTAAAACAATTGCGAAAGACTTTTGAAAGACTCTAAGAACTCTTTAGACTTGACTCTTAACTTTCCTTGAATTTGAATTATGGATTCAAGGTTTATGATCTCATGTTTTGGATGATCTATCAATGTTTATACGTACCTTAGAGTGTAGAAATCAGTTAGAAAACATAGGTACAATTCAAGAGAACTCAAATGGAAAGAAGTGGAAAAGGGTAGAGGACCTGGCGACCTTGGCGTAGTAAGTGGCGCAGGGCGCCAGACCCTCAACAGCAGAAGCTGGGTTAGGGCACACTGAGTGGCACAGTGCCCCAGAGCCTATCCTACAGACACCTTATGCTGGCGCACTGAGTGGCGTGGTGCGTGAGTCCCCTGCCCAGAAAACCTACGAATTTTCTTACTCGTTTTTCAACCCTAAATCGTCTAGATTTGATTGGTTTCTTCCCCAAACACATTGATTCGAATACCCAACCAAAATATACAAGAATCTACTAAAAAACAACCTTAAATCTCATCGAATCATCTCAAGAAACTCCTCCAAATCTCAACAATCAAGATTCAAACGAAACTTCAATAAGATCCATCAAGAACTTATAAACTCAACTTTCGAGAACGTAAATATGCTGAATTAAATCATGATTGGCGCGTGGGTGAATTAACCCAATGCTATGAAAGTCTCACATACCTCGTCGGGATTAACCCTTGGAGAAATCGGTAAGCAAAATCTCAAAAGCGCGACATACCTTGGCTTTTTCTCCTCTTTTCTCTTCTCTCAAAACCCTAACGTAATTTTGTGAAGTGTAAATTGAACCAAATCCGTTTAGACCCCAAATAAATTACTAAAAATGAATTTAACTAATTGGGTAATGAAAATACTAAAATACCCCTCTAAAATCCGGGTGACTTTCCTTAATTGGACAACCCAACTTCAAACGGACATATCTCCCTCATACAAGCTAGAAAATTAGCAAACTCGGTGGTGTTGGAAATATAATTTAAAGACCTTTCATTTGACATCTTGTAGCCCACCTAACTCATCATGTACTAAGAGTTATTGTCGTTTGAAGTTGACCCAAAACTCATACTTAACATAACTTGCCAAATTTCAGATTTTCATTCTTTCCAAAAATGGTTCTTTCTAATTCTAGTTCTTTCAAGTAGCGGGGTGTTACAATATCTCTCCCTTGGGAACATTACTCCTCGAATGAGATTACTCTTAGTAGGCTAAGGGTGTAACATCTAACTTCCAGCTCAAACACCTAACAAGCAAAATATAAATATAACATGCCAACTTAAAGCAAATTCCAAGAAAATGATTAGTACCTTAATTTGGAATTTCTCTGGACTCGAAGAGATGCGGGTATCTCTTTTTCATATCCTTCTCCTCTTCCCAAGTAGCTTCCTTAACAAACTGATTCCTCTATAGAACTTTGACTGATGCTACTTCCTTGGTTCTCAACTTGTGAATCTGGCGATGTAGAATCTGAACGGGAATCTCCTCATAGGATAAGCTATCCTTAATACCAATATCTTCAGTATGTATGATAAGTGAAGTATCGCCCATGTACTTCTTCAACATGGAAATGGGAAACACTGGATGAACTGGTGCTAACTCTTGCGGTAGCTCTAACTCATAAGCTACATTACCAATTCTCTTGGATATTCTTTAAGGACCAATATATCAGGGACTAAGTTTCCCCTTCTTACCAAATCTCATAACACCCTTCATGGGTGAAACTGTCAAGTAAAACCAATCATCTACTTCAAATTCTAAGTCTCTTCTCCTAACATATGTATAGGATTTCTGACGACTCTACGCTATTTTCAATCTCTCGTGAATAACTTTTACTTTTTCCATAGCTTGATGCACTAAGTCTGGTCCTATCAGCCCAGCTTCACCAACCTCAAACCATCCAATATGAGATCTGCATCTTCTCCCATAAAGAGCCTCATACGGAGCCATTTGGATGCTAGAGTGGTAACTATTGTTATAAGCAAACTCGATGAGAGGTAGGTGATCATCCCAATTACCTTTGAAATCAATCACACAAGCCCTCAACATATCTTCTAAAGTCTGAATGGTGCGCTCTGCTTGACCATCAGTCTGAGGATGAAAAGCAGTACTCAAATTCACTTTTAAACCCAAACCTCTCTAGAATGACTTCCAAAATTGTGCAGTAAATTGTGCACCTCTATCTGAAATAATCGACACTGGAACTCCATGAAGTATAACTACCTCTTGAAGATATAACTTGGCATAATTCTCTGTTGAATTGGTAGTCTTTACCGATAAAAAGTGGGCTGATTTAGTCATTCGATCTACAATCACCCAAATGGAATCATGCTGCCTGTGAGACTGTGGTAAACCTGTAATAAAATCCATATTGATCATCTCCCACTTCCCTTAATCTCTATATTTTGAGCCATACCACCGGTTGTTTGGTGCTCTACCTTAACTTGTTGGTAATTCAGGCACTTAGTAATGAACTCTGCAATGCCTTTCTTTATACTACTTCACCAATAGACTTCTCTCAAGTCATGATACATCTTTGTCGAACCCAGATGGATATAATATCTGGATCTAAGAGCTTTCTCCATGATCATCTCTTGGATTTCATCCACCTTTGGTACACACAATCTACCTTGATACCTCAATACGCCATCTCCACCTTGTTCAAAAGCCATCACTTTTTGCTTATGAACATTTTCTTTCAATTCAAGCAAAATAGGATCTTGGTCGTGTTTCTCTTTAACTTCAGACACTAATGATGATTCAGCCCCATTCATCACCACCACTCCTCCTTCACTGGAATTCATTAAACGAACTCCTAATCGTGCAACTCTATGCACATCTTTTGCTAACTCTTTCTTGTCTTCATCAAAATAGGCGGTACTACCCATAGACAATCTGATCAAAGCATCAACAACAACATTAGCCTTAACTGGGTGATAGAGAATACTCATGTCATAATCCTTGAGTAAGTCTAACCACATTCTCTATTTGAGATTAAGCTCTTTTTGACTAAACACATACTGAACACATCTACATGAACACTATAAAGATAATGACGCCAGATTTTCAAAGCAAATACTACGGCAGCCAACTCTGAATCATGGGTTGGGTAATTCCTCTCGTGAATCTTAAGTTGTCTGGATGTATAAGCTATAACCTTACAATTCTTCATTAACACACAACCCAATCCAACTCTGTATGCATCAAAATATACAACAAAACCTTGCGTACCTTTGGTAAGGTCAACACCGGGGCAGTAGTCAACCTCTTTTTCAAATTTTGAAAGATTTTCTCACAAGCTTCAGACCATTGAAACTTAACTATTTTCTAAGTCAACTTAGTCAACGGGGATGAAATAGATGAGAACTCCTCGACAAACCTTCTATAGTAACCAGCTAATCCCAAGAAACTCCTAGTGTCAGTTAGAGACGTGGGTCTAGGCCAATTCTTTCACTGCCTCTATTTTTTGAGTATCAACTCGAATTCCATCACCAGAAACGATATGGCCTAAGAATGCCATAAACTCAAGCTAAAATTCACATTTAGAAAACTTAGCATATATCTCTTTATCCATGAGAGTTTGAAGGACTATTCTGAGATGACTAGCATGATCTTCCTCATTCCTCGAATAGATTAGAATGTCATCTATGAATACGATAACAAACATATCTAAATAAGGCTTGAACACTCTGTTCATAAGGTCCATGAATGTTGCAGGAGAATTAGTCAAACCAAAGGACATAACTAGGAACTCATAATGACCATAGCGGGTCCTGAAGGCTGTCTTAGGGATAGCACTTTCTCTTGCTCTTAACTGATTATTATAGCCAGATATGAGGTCTATCTTAGAAAAATAAGTGGCACCCTGAAGTTGATCGAAAAGATCATCAATTCTTGGAAGAGGATACTTATTCTTAATAGTAACCTTGTTTAACTGATGGTAATCAATGCACATTCTAAGAGAACTATCTTTCTTTCTCACAAGTAAGACCAGAGTGCCCCAATGCGAGACACTTGGTCAGATAAAACCTTTCTCAACAAGATCTTTCAACTGCTCTTTTAACTCTTTCAACTCTGTTGGAGCCATTCTATATGGCATAATAGAAATATGATGAGTATCAGGAAGAATATCTATACCAAAATCTATTTCTCTATCATGAGGGACTTCAGGTAGATTATCTGGACGACTTCTGGAAACTCACTAACAATTGAAACTAACTAAATAGGTGGCGTCTCAACAATAGATTCATTAACTTGGACTAAGTGATAGATGAACCCCTTGGAAACTAACTTTCTCACCTTAAGGTATGAAATGAAATGACCCTTAGGCACTGCTGAACTATTCTTCCACTCCATAACTGGCTCATTAGGAAACTGAAACTTAACAACTCGAGTTCTACAATCGGCTGAGGCATAATAGGCATGAAGCCAGTCCATACCTAGAATGACATCAAAATCTACCATGTCTAACTCGACCAAGTCAGCCATGGTGCTCTTGTGATTGACGGAAATGGTATAATCACGATAGACTCTCTCAGCTAGAATAGACTCACCAACAGGTTTAGAAATACTAGAGGGCTCAAGAAGTTTCTTAGGAAGAACATTAAAATTCATCGCAACATATGGAGTCACGAAAGATAGACTCGCTCCTGGATCTAGCGAATAATAAACATCAAAATTAAAGACTTTGATCATACCAGTGACAATATCTGGCGAATCCTCTTGCTTTTGGTGACTAGTAATAGTATGTAGACTGTTTGCTCCTCTGCCTACCCCTGAAGTAGCTCCTATAGATGAAGCTTTGTCTGGTGGAGCAACTGAAGAAGATTGGGCTTTATTGCCCCCATTACCATAACATTGCCTGTTCTTAGGGCATTCTGTCATAAAGTGATCATTCTGACTACACTTGAAGCAACTAGTGGAGACATCATGACACACCCCTGAGTGGGTCCTACCACACTTAGCACATGCAGGAGTTCCATTACCTCATTGTGCAACACTAGCTTGAGATTATGCAGGTCTAGCTCTGAACAATTGTGAATTCTGATATTGAACTCACCTTTATTCCTTGGTGCAGGTGTACTAGCAGATGATGGAGAAGGTCCCTTTTTCTTATGTTGGAAAGAAGACCGGTTCGCATTACTCTTCTGCTGCCCGGACTCATTCCCTGATGTCTTAGCCCACCCTCTTGTTTCTAAACTCTTCTCTATCCCTAAGCTTGTCCTCCTCAACCTCATGTACATGGATCATCAGCCTTTCTATGTCTATATCTCCTATCAGCATAGCTGTCTTGCCTTCCTTACTTGACAGACGAGGAAATCTAGTAACGAATAAACTCATGCTACTTCTCATGTCAGTAACCATCTCCGAAGCATAGCAGGAAAGTTAGGTGAACTTCAGACTGTACTCATGAACACTCATAGATTCCTACTTTAGAGTGAGGAATTCTCTTACCTTTGCCTCTCTTAGCTCATGGGGAAAGAAACACATCATAAAGGCAGTGTCAAACATAGCCCAACTCACAATCGTGGCATCCTCAGCTCTACCCTTCTTCCATTGGTCAAACCATATTCTAGCAACACTCTTCGGTTGATATGGAACTAGTTCCACTCTCTCAGCATCGACAACATGCATAATCTCAAAAACCTTCTGAAGCTCTGAAACAAAGTTTTACGGATCCTCAGTGACACTTAAACCAGTGAAGCTTGGAGGATTCATCCTTTAGAACTCACAGATCCTAGAAATATCAACACCTTCCTGAGGATTTTGTCTTTGTTGTCCATCTTGGTTGGTTACAACTTGGCTCAACATCCAGATAACCTCACAGAACTTAGCATTGGTGACCACTTCTCGGGGTTGCACTTCAGGTACATACGGTACCCCTTGTTCCTCGACATTACTTCTAGCAGGACGACCTCACACATCTCTTCATAGAGGCATAATTTGAAATATATGTACAAGAACGAGTTGAAAAATAACTTGTATAGAGATAAACTCTATCACACGAAATGAATGTGAAAGAAGTGAGATAGTTCCTAAATGTTGCAGCCTCTTAATTATATATGTGGCGCGCTTAACACCGATAACTAGAACTCTACAAACACGGCTTCAAAGACTCCCTAGGACTCTTGAACTCTGTGCTCTGATACCAAGTTTGTCACACCCTGAGCCTACACCCTGGATAGGACTGACACTCGAGAGCCATTGCTGGCCCCAAGAAAACCCTTGGACTGGCTAGACTCTAAGCGGAAGACTTTCTTAGCATAAAATGTACTTAAATACAATCTTAACAAACGGTGTGAATAGATAAACTGAGAATGTTTTAGAAGTAAACATGCAACTCAAGTCTTATAACAAAAACAACTGAAATGTAAGACTAAAGAACTATATCTATCTGTCTATGAAGTTTCTAATACTATGAGGGATGTCGGGACAAGACCCCCGATCATCCTAATAACTGAAATACTAAAAATAATATCCAAAGGGATACTCCAGAAAGCAAGGAGGCTCACCAAAATGACTCTTAATGCTCAACTGGATCAGCGAAGCGCTGGATGTTGATCCTGATTACCTGTATTTGCATCATAAAATGATGCAGGCCAAATGGCATCAGTACATTGAATGTACGAGCTTGCGAAGGAAAATCTAAACAAACCATAAGCTTGAACTGGAATATGAAAGAAACACTAACCTCTTCTCAACTCAACTCATCTTCAATATAATGCAGAAATAAAGGTGCAATATAAAGAAAAACTTTAAAGCATGTAGATAACAACTCAATGTATAAAAGGCACAACAATAACTTAGTTTTGTATATGAAAATACAAGTAACTCTGTGTATATAAGAATACAAAATATCTCTGCGGGAGTTTCTCTAACCGACAACCACCACTACGAGCTAAGTGATGGTACAACGTTTTGCCTTACGCTGCCAGGGCTGTTCTATACCTTGCCGGGGGTATAGAACCTAAATCACTAAGTGGATACACTAGTCTATGCTAAAAACATCAAGGAATCATCTAGAAAGTATGACCCTTGTCTACCCATGTTGGATACACGGTTTATGGAGACTTTGAATTATCTGAACTGAAATTCGTCTGCAACTCCGTGCTCAATATTATTCCCAAAATATACTAGCTCATATGTTTAAAAACATAACTCTTTCTGTGGTTTGAGATTATTACTCAAAAACTAGCTCAAAAGCTCTCTTGGAAATTGGTGTTTCCTCTCTTGTTTAAATGTGAAAAACATTTTTACTCTTGGGAATACTTAGTTCTTATATAATATTTTTAAGAAATGAACTTCACTCTTACTCTTACTCAACTCAATGCTCAAGACTTTAAAACAAGTTTAAAACAATTACAAAAGACTTTTGAAAGACTTTAAGAACTCTTTAGACTTGGTTCTTAACTTTCCTTGAATTTGAATTATGGATTCAAGGTTTATGATCTCATGTTATGGATGATCTCTCGATGTTTATACGTACCTTAGAGTGTATAAATCAACTAGAAAACATAAGTACGATTCGAGGGAACTCAAACAGAAAGAAGTGGGAAAGGGAAGATGAGCTGGTGACCCTGGCGTACAAAGTGGCGCAGGGCGCAAACCCTGAACTGCAGAAGCTGGGTTGGGGCACACTGAGTAGAGCGGTGCCCCAGATCCCATCCTACAGACACCTTATGCTGGTGTACTGAGTGGCGTGGTGCGCCAGCCCTCTGCCCAGAAAACCTACGAATTTTCTTGCTCATTTTTCAACCCTAAATCGTCTAGATTCGATTGGTTTCTTTCCCAAACACTTAGATTCGAATACCCAACCAAAATATATAAGAATCTACTCAAAAAATAACGTTAAATCTCATTGAATCATCTCAAGAAACTCCTCCAAAACTCAACAATCAAGATTCAAATGAAACTTCAACAAGATTCATCAAGAACTTATAAACTCTACTTTCAAGAACGTAAATATGCTGAATTAAATCATGATTGGCACATGGGTGAACATAACCAATGCTATGAAAGTCTCACATACCTCGTAGGGATGAACCCTTAGCAAAATCCGCAAGCGAAATCTCAAAAATGTGACGAACCTTTGCTTTTTCTCCTCTTTTATGTTCTCTCAAAACCCTAACGTAATTTTGTGAAGCGTAAACTGAACCAAATCAGTTTAGACCCCAAATAAATTACTAAAAATGAATTTAACTAATTGGGTAATGAAAATACCAAAATACCCCTCTAAAATCTGGGTGACTTTCCTTAACTGGACAACCCGACTCCAAACGGGCATATCTCCCTCATACGAGCTCAAACATTAGCAAACTTGGTGGTGTTGATAAGATAATTCAAAGACCTTTCATTTGACATCTTGTGGCCTACCTAAATCATCTTGTACTAAGAGTTATGGTCGTTTGAAGTTGACCCAAAACTTATACTTAACATAACTTGCCAAATTTCAGATTTTCATTCTTTCCAAAAATGGTTCTTTCGAATTCTAGTTATTTCAAGTAGCGCGGTGTTACATTTTCCATGTAATCAATGCGTCTGCATTTGTATTTTTTTTCTCCATGGCAAAAGTCCGACATTCTTCTTGGGATGATTAGAGTTGGCTGAGCATGTGTCTTTTTTATTTTTATTTTATATTGTTATTTAATTTAATCATTTGCCTCCCTCGTCTATGCAAAATATAAAAGTCATAGTTGTTAATATGCTATTTAACACCGGAAAGGGTGGTTGAGTTGTTGTGGTAATATCCTATTAGAAACATCAGAGGTCTGGGAGGCTAGCTGGACTTGTCTGGTGTAGTTTACACAAAACATGTGTTTCATTTTACTTTAAGAGATATATAAAGTATTTTAGATTAATAATCTATTGAATATCTTTCTTAAAGAAGGACAAAGTTTCCCAAGCCCGTTCTTTGAACATATCTCAGTCAACCATCCCCATTTTATGAGACAAAGCTATCAATTTTAGAGCATCAAGATGAAGACTTTATTTAAGTCTCAAGATCTTTGGGAGTTGATAGAGACTTGATATATAGATTCAGATGAAGATCGGCGACTGAAGGAAAGTAGAAAGAAGGACGCAAAGGCATTGTCCTTCCTTTAACAGGCAGTCCATGGGACAATATTTTCTTAAATTGCAGCAACCACCACTTTGAGGCAAGCATGGAGAATTTTGTAATCAGAATTTCAAGGTTCATCATAGGTAATAGTTGTAAAACTTCAAACTCTTCGGCATGCGTTTGAAACATTAATCATAAAAGGAAATGACCCTATGCAAAAAAGATTTGTCTAGAGCAATGGCTATTATTAGTCAAATGAGGTCATACCGAGACCAAACAACTAATCAAAATATTGTTGAATCTTTTTGAAGTAGTTTAACTCCTAAGTTTAATCATGTTGTGGTTGCAATTGTGGAGTCCAAAGATTTGTCAAAATTTTCATTCGATGAATTGATGGGTTCTTTACAAGCCCATGAGACAAGGATAAACAAGTCAGCGGAAAAGTAGGAAGAAAAATCATTTCAATCTAGGATGGAGGCACCCAATTCAAGATATCATTACAAGGAAACAATATGAAGAGGACGTGGTAGAGGTGCAATTCGTGGAAATAGTCAAGGCCAAGGTAGAGGCTTTGAACAAAGGCACTTCAATGAGAAAAGATAAAATAGTAACAACAAACAGTGTCATCACTGCAAGAAGTTTGGGCACATGCAAGCAGATTGCTTGTACATGGAGAAACAAGTGAATTATGTAGAGACAACTAATGCAGAAAGTATGTTATTCATGGCTTATCATGATACTAATGATGTTGCAAGTAATATGTGGTTTGTAGATATTGGCTTCTCTAACTATATATATCAGGCATGAAGTCAAACTTAAAAGAACTTGATGAGACACTAAAATTGATTGTCAGTCTTGGTGATAACAACGACATCTGAAGGAAAAGGAACAATAGCAATCAGAAACATCCATGGTAAGCTAAAGCTTCTTTTGGATGTTTAATTTGTTCCTAGATTGGCCATAATTTACTGAGTGTTTGAGAAACTATTGTCTAATAGATGTTAACTTTTGTTTTGATGATGGAGCATGTGTTATTAAGATAAAAAAAATCAGGCCAAACAATGGTAAATGCTCTCATGGCTGAAAACGGAATATTTCTGCTAGAAGTTTCAAATGTAGAAAATTTTGCATTGGTAATTTTTGCAAAAAATGTCTCAGAATTGTGGCATTTGAGGTATGGGAATCTTAATTTCAAGTAGCTAAAGTTGATAGGACAAAAAAGGTACGATCTTTGGATTACGAGAAATTAATTGTTTTGATTTATGCAAAGGTTGCGTTTATGGGAAGCAAAGTAGAAAGTCATTTTCTGTTGGAATGTCACGACCCAAAGTATACCCTAGGCGTAACATGGCGTATAGAACTCCGAGAAACTGTACATAGGTCACTTAGCATACATCATACAAGATAATATAAATAAAGATTTCAATTAAAATAGTCTTATATCATAAAAGAATTTGACAAAAGCGGAAGTTTAACATAAGTCTCAATAATCCATCTACTACATTATCAGGAAAGTGATTGGGACATAACTCATACATCACGTACAAAGTCAGAAAACTAAAGTAAAGAAAGCAATATATGTGACTCGGTCCTCGAAACATGAGGACTCACCAATCTTGAAGCACCCAAAAGATGTCTAGCGACGAGTGTGCGAGGTAGGAGTGTCGAGCCCTACATTAGGGGAACAATGTAGGAAAAAATATGCCTAAGTACATGGAATGTACACAGTATGAGGAAATATGCATAAAATAGGCATGATGGCATGAATGACTTAAAACATGTAGGCATGTTCATTCTTTGAACATTTAAAGACTAAAAGAAGTAATGACATGTAAATCATGAAATATGGTCAAATACATTGAAGCATTAGACATAAGAAAAGCTTTAAAAAACATAGTCATTTTTGTGGAATATTAGCTTTAAACGAAAATAAGACCATGAGAGTCATATCATGGAATCCAGTATATCCTTCATACCAAAAGAAGGGGAATATACTTGCCAAGGTAGATTATGTACATGTCATCTTTTGCTAAAGTGTATCCACTAGCTAGTTCATTTAAGACAATCCTACGGGGGCACGTAGTTAGGGACTAGAGGTTGCTACTAGAGACTACCCTATTTAAGCCTCCGCCTTAAATCCTCTCGGTGGTAAGTCTAAATTCCAACATAATAGATCAAAGTCGAATATCATTATAACATAGGAAAGGAAATGATAAATACCAATCCACATCTGAAAATCAAAATATAGAGTATCTCCTTAAACACAATTCAACACGGATGAGAAAACCTTTCACCAATGTGAATCCATATGTGAGAAATACTTTTCACAATCATGATCATAATAGAATGTGAAAAAACCTTTCACAATAACATAGATACTTTCCTTTCAAACCATCCTCAAATTATTTACAATATCTTCATAAAAGCATGCATATCTTCATAAATTCATAGTTCATAGGTTCATGAGTTAATCATAGGTTCATAGTTGAAAATCATAATTTGGACATAGGTCAATCTAATTTCAACTAAATATAATGTAACAATAAATCATAATTGAATGAAACCCACAAAGGTTGAATTGAAACCCTAACTTGATCATTTAAAATTGAATTGAGAAATTGGGACGTTTTGGGACTCCATGGAGGAAAGGACTCAATGGGTTAATACCCACATACCTTGATACCTAAAGCCCAAAAAGAATGGAGGATTGATGAATTCAAATTAATTAACCCTAGCCTTTTCTTCTTCCTTAGTGTTGAGAAAATTTGGGGAGTATGAATTTGGGGAGGTTTTGGGGATTTAGGAGAACAGGGCTTGAGTGGTAATTTAGGACTCAAAAATCCTTACATAGTCCTTAGGATGAAGGACAAACGACTTAGTTTTGGTTTAAAACAATTAGGAAAAGACCCAAATCCCCTTAAATTACTGTCGGAATTAACCTATGGTTGCAACCTACGGGCCATCGAACTTTCTACGGTCCATACTAGTCAATCGTAAAACAGAGTAATGGGACCATGAAATCACTTAACATTTGATGGGACCCTTCTACAGTCTGTAGGACTTCCTACGGTTTATAGGCCCTAATCATAGAATTCAACTTTTGTCCTCATAATTTCACTAAGTTTGGATTATTTCTATGGACCCTATCTATGACTCATAGATTTATTGACGGGCCATCTTGTTCAATCATAGAAAAGATACTGAAACTTGATTTTCAAAAAACTATTTTTTTCCCTTTCTACAAGACTGGTCTACGACCCATAGAAAATTCTACGAACCGTAGACTGGTCTCGTAGACGTGAACTAGTAGTTGCAATTTATGCAATCCCTTCCCTTTTTGAAATCTGAGATGTTATATGGAAATAATTGGAGAGCATCTACTTGCCTAGAATAATTCATGCAGATTTGTGTGGTTTAATGAATACTGAATCGTTTGGTGAAAGTCAATATTTATCACTCATCATAGATGATTTCAGTCGCATGAGATAACTGTATTTTCTAAAATACAAATCAAAATCTTTTGAGAATTTAAGAAAATACAAGGCACGGGTGGAGAATCTGTCATAACCCGAGCCTACACCTTGGATGTGGCTGGCACTCGAGAACCATTGCTGGTCCCCAAATGAACCCTCATCCTGATTGACTACAAGCGGAAGACTAACTTAAGCATACAAAGCTTAAAACATAATAAAATTCTTGAAAACTTAAATACAAAGCTTTAACTCAAAAGAAAACTCTGAATAATATAATATATTCAACTCACAAAAAATAGGCAACTTAAGTCTTTAAAACATTTAACAAAATAAATGAACAGACTTTTAAAACTCTACTGTCTATCTATGAAGCCTCTAACTGACAAAGATGGAAGTCGGGACAAGACGCACGACATCCTGACAAAACTGGAAAGTAAATGATATCCTCCGGAAGTAAGGAGGCTCACAATAGCTAACTCGAAATCCATTTGGTATCAACGAAGCTCATGTTGATGATCCCAAATACCTGAATCTACATCATGAAAGGATGCAGGCAAAATGGCTCAGTACTTGGAATGTACGAGCATGTAAGAGGGATTCTAAAGCATAACATAATCTTGAACTTGATAAAAAGGGAAACATACTTACCTCTTCTCAAACTTACTCAACTCAAGGAATACTCAAGGATACTCAAAACTACTCAAACTTAACTCAAAAGTACTCAAGGATAAGATACTCAACTCAGTAATGAGGTTTTCAACTCAGTGAAACTCAACAATAAGGTACTCGATAGAATGAAACACAGATCAACTCAAGATACTCAACTCGAAGGTACTCAACTCAAGATACTCAACTTAAGATACTCAACTCGAAAGACTCAACTCATGATACTTAAGGATAAAACAATAGTAAAAGATGCAATATATATGGAAAGCTGTAAAACTGTAGATAGCAACTCAATGTATTGAAAAATACAATAATACTAAATGTGTATATAAAATACAATATAACTTTGTGGGAGTTTCTCCAACTCATGATACTTAAGGATAAAGCAATAGTAAAAGATGCAATATATATGGAAAGCTGTAAAACTGTAGATAGCAACTCAATGTATTGAAAAATACAATAATACTAAATGTGTATATAAAATACAATATAACTTTGTGGGAGTTTCTCCAACTCATGATACTTAAGGATAAAGCAATAGTAAAAGATGCAATATATATGGAAAGCTGTAAAACTGTAGATAGCAACTCAATGTATTGAAAAATACAATAATACTAAATGTGTATATAAAATACAATATAACTTTGTGGGAGTTTCTCCAACTCATGATACTTAAGGATAAAGCAATAGTAAAAGATGCAATATATATGGAAAGCTGTAAAACTGTAGATAGCAACTCAATGTATTGAAAAATACAATAATACTAAATGTGTATATAAAATACAATATAACTTTGTGGGAGTTTCTCCAACTCATGATACTTAAGGATAAAGCAATAGTAAAAGATGCAATATATATGGAAAGCTGTAAAACTGTAGATAGCAACTCAATGTATTGAAAAATACAATAATACTAAATGTGTATATAAAAT